>JAVJIF010026361.1:0-52060 GCA_038442645.1 Agave tequilana
CTTTGACCAGTTTTGGTTAAGATTTTTGGAGAGTTTTCAAGAGCCATTTTCCCATCTTAGCAGAATTTTTCAACAAGTTTTTGGGCTAAACTTGCACATCAAAGAGTATGTATCAAAGTGATTCTCTTGAGTTTTTAAAAGCTTTTCTTTGAGTTTTTCACTTTCAAATTATCTTGTTTTTCCTCACACAAGCTTGAGCTTTTCATAACCATATCTATCTGATAAGAGCTTTGTTTGTGAGGGGTGTGAGGGTGATCAAGTGTTAAGATCACCAAGTGTTCCACCTTCTATTTTGAGAGTTGTAGAGGTGCGGCCTCGGCGAACTTGTGGGTTCGGTTGTGTTGTTCTTGTGGAAAAAGTGAGGGACTTGTGAGTTCAATAGTTCTAGTATGAGCTCGTTGTAGGTGTTGCGGCACCAAGTGATCTTACGGGATCAATTCTAGTAGAAATCCTTTATAGTGTTGTAGGCGGGGCCATAGAGCAAGTGTGCTCGAACCTCGAAACAATTCTCCCGTGTTGTGATTGTTATCTCTCTCCATCACTTGTGTTTATATATCTTGTCTGTTTTATTGTCATCGATATATGCTAGATATATCTTGTGCTTAATTGATATACATGCTTGGGTTTGTCTGTGACTCACACTAGTATTTAACCAAGAGAGCCATAGTGGCACCTCAATTCTTAATATAGAGAAATCTTGAGGAGATAGTGTAGAGCCCTTCAGGGAATTCGATACACTCTTGTGTTATACTTGTGTGTTAGGTTAATAGTTTTATTTGCATAAATAGTTTTAATTTCCGCATAGTTTGCATTAGATAACTGTCACCTATTCACCCTTCTAGCTGACTTACAATTGGTATCAGAGCTTGGTGCTCTTGATTGGGTCTAACAACCTAGAGTTAAAGATTCTATTTTAGCTAATCACAATATTTATACACACACACACATGGATTCATGACACCTCCTATGTTTGACATTCTTAACATCCAAACTTGAAAGTTAAGATGTCCATGTACTAAAAGCCCTAGGTATCATGTTTATTTGCCACTTTTAAAGATTCTTATTGTTCAAATGGCAAACATCTTGAGGCTAACACAAAAGCCATCCATTCTTTAAAATCTACCCTAAAGATGAATATTTATTTAGGGTTACTAACTTTGATTCGGCTTTTGTAGTATGGAATACCATTATCTCCTTGATGAACAAAAGCAATACTACATGGGAAGTGACTCAGATGATGGAAGTGCTACTTCCAATATTGCTATATGGTCCAAGGGGATGACCCCCTTGAGGTAAACTCTGAATCCGAGCTTGATGAAGATGTTGACATACCATATAATGAGCTTGCTTTATTTTTCAACAATTTCTTAAAAAATATGATTGCTTGAAATGGAAAATAAAAGATTGAAAAATGAAAATGATTCCATTTTAAAGAAAAAAGACTCTTTTAAAAATGAATTTGAAATTATTTCAAAAGAAAAATGAATGTTTGAAGAATAAAATTACTTGGTGGAAAAAGAAAAGGAAGTTGTTTTTAAGGAACATGACTCTTGAAAAAGAAAATTATTTTAAAAGAAAAGAAAATTTTTAAAAGAAAAATAATGTTGATCCTTGCCATGTTTCTCATGCTAATAATGTTACACCTCCTATTGATAAAAATGAGATTCATGTTTTGAAAATGAAAATTGATTGTTTGGGCTCCACTTTGAGTCAATGTGCGTTTAACCACTCTAAATTGGAATCTATGTTTTGCAAGAAACAAGTTCCGCACATGCATGCACATACCCCATGGTATACACATGCACACCATGATCACACTCACCCACACATATGTATGCTAATGTGTACACATGTACACATTGTGGCCGAAAGGCCATCTTGCAAAATTTTGTTTTGATAGAATAAATCATTTAAATTTTGCTAACAAAATATTTAGTTCTTATAATACTAACCCCCATGGACTCAAAAAGAAAGTATGGGTACCAAAATTCTCACCTCTTGTGTTTGATGTAGGTGTGAGCTCTCATAAAACGTGAGAGGTTTGGTGCTTGGTGGTGGATGCACGTGGAGCTTGATGGACATACCCATTTGATGATCACTATCAAGAAAGCACGGGGGGAGGACCACCTCTTGTTTTGGAGAAATAAATTGGCTACATCGATTTTGGTAACAATTTCTTCCTCTTTAAAATACTTTAAATATCTTATATGTTAGTGTAGTAACCTACACTCAATCATATGCTTAATGTTGAGTTGTTTGGTTGTAGCTATGCATGGATTGCATGCCTATTCTTTATTCATGTTTTGTATGATTTAAATGTCTATATCATGCAAATTTTGTTAAAACTTGTGTTATACATGTACAATTTTGAGTTACAAGCTATACATGATCTATTTCTATTATATACTCATTTGTTTTTTGTTTGTACATTTATGTCCTAGTTTGATGATTCATGCATAACTATATGATATATCATGTTTATGAAAAATGATTTTCATATTAAATTTTTGTTTTGAGCTTTATATTTATTTTCATGAAGTGCTATTCACATGATTCTTGTGCACTCACATCTCTTATGTTTATTCATGTATTTGTTTTCATAAGCATTTATGAGTCTTATATATCTTGAGTGTCAATTTTGTGTAATACACATGTTTCATGAGATATATATGATTTGGTTTCATATTTGAAGGATTTTTAACTAGTTTTTCAAAAACTACTTTTAACTAGTTATTTATTCTTCATTTGGTAGTGTTTTCCAATTTATAACTATTTTCAAATCCTATTTTTGAAAACTTCTACCCTTTAAAGGGCAGTTGGTTGGGCGACCATGCCTTGCGCGCGTTCATAAGAACATCTTTTTAACATGTGTATGATAAGCGCGAATGGTTGAGCGATCATGCGTTGTATGCTTTAATGACTATCTTTTATCATGTGCATGAATAGGGTGGTAGGTATGAGTTATACACATGATCTTCATGAAATTTTATTTTTTGTATACTCATATGTGTTTCTTATATATGTATGCTCTAATTTCAAGTGGTATTTCCATTTTCATACATACATATATATGATTTAGATTGTGCTTATTTTACAATGCCAGATTTTTTTTTTAAGCACAAAAGTTTTTATGCTAAGCTTGATTGATTTAGATGTTAATTGGTATCTTTACAAGCTTATGCATTAATTTTAATTGTTATTTTTGATATCAAAATGCTCTTCATGTTTCACTTACAATTGGTTTCAAAATATACTTCAGTTATGAGATATACATAATTTTAAATGAAAATTCATTTTGTATATTCATTTTTTTGTTCTGTATGGATCAATCTAATTGTTTTGCTCTGATACATATATATTTATTTTTCTTGTGCTTAAATGCCATACATTTCTATCACAAATTATTTTTTACTAAGCTTGATTTAGTCCATAATGTCAATTATTTTTCAATTGGTGTCTTATTACAAGCTCATGCATTATTTTTATTAATATTCATAAAGGGGGAAAAATTCTTGTTTTACCTTTCAATCGGTTTTAGTTTCAATTGGTATCTTACTCTCACTCTTTATACAACAACAACAACTAAGCCATTTGTCCCAAGTATTTGGGGTACTATATGAACCAAAAAGAATTACGCCGGATCGGGCACATGGATCAGCTTTATCCACTCATTCCTATCGAGCAATATACCTTCACTAAGACCTTTAGCCTCTATATCTTGTCGTATTACCTCCATCCATGTTTTCTTCGATCTCCCATGCGCTCTTTTAACTTGCCCTAAATTGATACGCTCTACTCGTCGGACTGGTGCATCTGTAGGTCTACGTCGTACATGACCAAACCATCGCAGGCGATTTTTTCTTATCTTCACTTCTATAGAGGTTACACCTATTTAGTACGAATATCCTCATTTCTCATCTTATCTCTCCACATGTTACTGAAAAACACCTAGAGGGGGGGTGAATAGGTGTAAGTGCTAATCTAGTGAACTAAATGCGCTAAATGCGGAAGTTAATGCAAATTTTGTAAACACACTTAGTACAATCAACAAGTGTAGCCGAATTCCCATGAAGGGCTCCGGACTAACTCCTCTTGATTCCCTTGAATGGGTTGAGGTGCTATGTGAAGCTCTTGTTGATTAAGTACAAGTGAGGCACACACACAATCAAGCCAAGCATATAAGGATGAATAGCAATATGAAATAATGCAAGGCACACAAGCAAGTATGATGATATGATATGAATGATGCTTTACACAATATAAATGAGAGAGAGAGAGTTAGAGAGACAAGTGGATCAAACGCAAAGGCCAAGATATGTTTCGAGGTTCGAGCACCTTGCTCTACATCCCCGCCTACACCACCGTGTAGGATTTCCAATCCACTATAACGTCCACCGAGGACTCCCACCGAGGAACCTTCACCGAGAAGGATTTTACAACAATGGAGTACCGAACTCCTCTCTCAAACAACCACCTCACAACCGAGGGGTAGGCCCGTAGCCAAACAACCACAACACCTCTACCGAAGAGGGTTTACAACCAAACTCCACCTCTCACTAGAGGGAGCAAACCAATCACCCGATCACCTCTACCTAAGAGGGATACACAAAGAATAAGGGGTTTACAACAAGTGGTTTCTTTCAACCACAAACAATCTCTCTTTCTTTTCTCTTTTTCCACAAAATAAAAGATCCTAATAGAATAGGATAGGTGATAGCTCAAGTGTGGAAAATAGGGTTTTTGGAAACAAGCAACAAAGAAAAACTAATTGGGAAATCTCTTGTAAAAGATAGAAAATGAAAGATCAAATCAAAATCCCAAAACCTAGTTTTCTTTGATTTTCCAAAAACCCAAAACAATACAAAGATGAATCTTTTTGGCACAAAACTCTTTTTAAAACTTGTTTAAAACACTGAAGAAGTCAGGAATTTTTTAGCTCTAAAAATCTTGGTGAAAACCTCAAACAAATGGGGTATTTATAGCCCTATCAGAAAACTAGTCGTTAGGCTGATGTGGCAGCCTGACAGGCTGACGGTCGAGGCCTGGTCGACCGCCAACGGTCAGAAATGTGACCGTTGGGCAACCACGGTCGACCGGCCCGGTCGACCCAGACAAACAGAGAGCACTGCTCTCAGACCGGTCGACCGCCCGGGTCGACCGTCCAGTGTCTCCAAACGTGCACAGATTTGTGCACGTCGGTCGACGGCCTGGTCGACCGACTTCAGCCAAGTCGACTAGGTCATTGACTTAGTCGACTGATTGAAGCCTGGAACAGAAATCTGGGTCAGAAAAACAGTTTAAAAATATTTTGAAAAATCTTTTAAGTCTTCTAAAAAATCCACAAAACTTGTTTTAACTTTTATATTAAAACACAAACAAGTGATAAAAATTTCAAGACATATATCAATCATATCAATTCATTTTTGAGTCTTGCAAATTTTATCAAAACCAACACTTGTATTTTTATCAAACTTGATTTTTCCAAAACATGAATAGGATAGTCAAAATAAGTTTGTCTAGCAAGTTTAAAGCATGTATGTATATCTAGAACATATCTAATATACATAAGAATAAAGTAAACTTGTTTTGATCTATTATTCATGAAAACCAAAATCCAAAACATAAATCTTGTGTGTGTTGTGCACTTGAGCATATCAACTATACTAAGCTTTACAAATGGATCTAAACACACTATCTAAACTATGGATACCTAAGTCTTCTTGATGATCTTCATCTTCAAGTTAACTTGCTCCAAAACTCCATCCATGGGCTAGGCAGGTATGATCTTGAAGCTTGGCCCTGGAATCACCATGAAAAGCTTCAAACACCTTTGTTGAAGCTAATCACCAACTAATATCTTGCTAATGATCTGAAACTTAAAATCACAAGAATATTAGTACACAAACTACATGAGTTAATCATCATCAAAACTAGGGTGGAAGGCCTTTGGGCCAACAGTTACCACACATCCAACGAGCATGCGCATCTCTGCTACACTCATCTTCTGGGATGATATCTCTATATAGCCCAACATTCTGCCATATAACAAAGCTGGCCTAATAGCAGTCCGATAAAACTTCCCTTCGGCCATAACGGAATGTTACGATCACATAAAACTCCTGTTGCGCTCCTCCATTTCAACCAGCCGGCTTGGATCCTATGGTGATATCACTATCGATCTCCCATCCATTGGATAATAGAACCCAAGTATTTAAAATGACTGCTCATCGGTAATTTTTTATCCATCTAGTCTCACAACACTATAATCTTGGATTCCCTGTCTACTGAATTTACACTCTATATACTCTTTTTGGCCCTACTTAATCTAAAACATCGAGATTCTATAGTTTGCCTCCATAACTCCAATTTGGCCTTTACCCCAGCTCTCGTCTCATCAACTAGGACAATATCATCAGCAAATAGCATACACCACGGTATCTCATCCTGAATAGCTCTAGTAAGCTCATCCATCACTATGGCAAATAAGAATGGACTCAATACAGATCCTTGATGCAATTCAATTTTGATAGAAAAATCACTTGTTATGCCTCCACAAGTTCTGACATTTGTCACTACTCCATCATGCATATCCTTGATTATGTCAATATATTTGATGATGACTCCCTTTTTCATCAATGTCCACCATAATACCTCTCTTGGCACCTTATCATAAGCTTTTTCTAAATCAATAAAGACCATATACAAATTTCTCTTCCTCTCTCGAAATCGCTCTATAAGTTGATGAAGCAAATGAATAGCCTCTGTCGGATCGCCCCGGCATGAACCCAAACTGGTTCTCTGATATGTGACATTCTGCCTTAACCTGTGTTCAATTACCCTTTCCCAAAGCTTCATGGTATGACACATGAGTTTTATTCCACGATAGTTTGAATAAATCTGGATATCACCCTTGTTCTTATAGAGAGGTACTAAGGTACTCTTCCTCCACTCATTTGACATCTTTTAATTAGACAGATCTTGTTAAAGAGGTTTGTCAGCCATCTCACGCCCACCTCTCCTAAGCATCTCCATACCTCAATAGGAATTCCATCCGGGCAACAGCTTTCCTATACTTCATTCTCTTCAAGGCCTCTTTAACTTCAAATTCGCTAATTCTGCGCATATAATTATGTTCATATCCTGACACTAAATGGTAAGGTCATCCAAGTCTTGAGTAGAACTACCATTGAACAATTTGTCAAAATATTCTCTCCATCTTTCTTTGATTTCTTCATCTCGAACTAAAACCTTCTGATCCTCATCTTTGACACACCTCACAGCACATAAGTCTCTATCTCGTATTCGAGCAATTCTATATATATCCTTTTCAACCTCTTTAGTGTCTAACTTCTCATACGCTTCTTTGTACATTTTAGCTCTTGCATTCTGAACAGCTTTCTTAGCGTCCATCTTGCTAGCTTATACCTCTCAAAACTCACTCCATCACAATTTTCTTCAAATCTCTATAAGAGTCTTGTTTGATCTTAATGGCAGCTTTTACATCTTCATTCTACCATAATGTGTCCTTACATGGTGGAGCACCACCTCGTGACTCACCAAGTATATCTTTAGTTACTCTTTTAATGCAACTAGCAATTTTGTTCCATGTTGTATTGCGATCATCTTGGGCTTTCCAATCTGCTTCATGTACTACTCGATCTATAAAACTCCTTGGTTACCTTCTTTTAACCGTCACCACTTAATCTATAAAAACTCTCACTCTTTATGATGAAAAATATTTTGTTTTGGTATATGCTAACATTTCAATATTGGTATCAATAACCTTAAATTGGTATTACTCGTAATTTGGTATCTTTATTGTAAAATGATTTTAGCGTTTACCTAAAAAAATTAGTTTTTACTTTCAATTGGTATTATGTCTTTCTATTGGTATCAATTGGTAAAAAGATGTTTAATTTTCAATTAGTAAAAAAATTATTTTTTCAATTGATTATTTGTTATTGGTATCAAATTTTGTTTCAAAATATGTTATTAGTATCGCATGTTCAATCCTAAATTCTTCTTTCCTTCAAAATATGTTGTTGGTATTGTTTGTTTATCTTCAACCCTTATTGATGAGTGACAAAAGGGAGAGAAAGATTTAGGATTATATATGCATGTTTTATTAAGTGTTTATGCATATATATGTCTTGTTTTTATTTGGTATCTTGAGCTACATCTTCATATTTTATTTGTGATTATGCATAAATTAAGGGGGAGCTTCTTTGAAGCTTATTCTTAATGTGTTCATATATAACCTTATAAGTTTTATCATCATCAAAAAAGGGGAGATTGTTGGCCCAGAGGCCTTCCGCCTTAGATTGTTTACTAATGATCTTGTGTTTAATAAGTTTCAGATATTGATCAAGATCTTAGTAGGTGATTAGCTTCAACAAAGAATTCAAAGTCAAGTTTTAGAGCTAACACATGATGATTCAAGAGCTCGCGCGTTAAGATAGCATTTAGCACTCAGTTGGAGTCAAGTTCATTTGAATCATGTTTGGATCGAGTCGTCTTGAAGATGAAGATCGACGAGAAGACTTCGATTTGTTTAGTTTTGTTTTATTTTTAGATCTTGTGTAAAGACAACTTAGTCTTGATATGCTCAATTTCACACATACAAAAGTTCAAAAGTTTTGGTTTCGGTTTAACCGTTTCGAATTTTCAGAATATATCTTTTGCTTTAATTAATAGATTTCATCTAAAGTAGTTTACATGGTTTATATGTATAGTGGATTCATCCATATACATTGTTTAGTTTATAATGTCTAAAAACTTACTTTGATGTATATCTAGTTCATAGTTTCAAGTTTTGTTTTTAACAAAACTTAGTTTTGGATTTAATGTCAAAAACATAAATATATCTTTTATATGTGTATTGGATTCTATCCATACACATCATGCTTCAAATGTTGTTTAATATCATGTTTTTGTATCTATACTAGTTTTGAGAAAATGATTTTTCATTTCAAAGTTTGGTTTATGAAAAATACGGTTTCCGGTTTAAAGCTAAATTTCAATATCACAAAAATAGTTCAAATGGTTTGAAATATGTGTTGAATGTTAGTCACATATATTTGTTCTTCAAATATTTATAAGAACTTATTGTTGTGGATTTTATGTAATTTTATGAGATTTTATAAGTATTAAAAAGAGCAAGTTTTCAAACCCAAAATCCCTGCCTGAGCCTGCTGGCGGTCGACTGACCAGTCGATCGAGCCAGAGCTCGGTCAACTGATGTGCACAAGGATGTGCACAAGGCCTTGCATATATGGTCGTTCGACCGCACGGTCGACCTACTGAGAGACCATAGGTCTCTGTTTGGCACGGTCGACCGGGCGGTCGACCAACAGGCTGTTTGCCTTGGGGCGGCGACCGGCTGGTTGACCGACAGCTCCAACAGTCAGGAATCTGACCGTTGGCTGGTCGACCGGGCGGTGGACCGACAAGTCAGTTTTGACCTAATCTGGACCCCAACAGTTATATTTTGAATCCCCTATAAATATAGGTTCCTTTGGCCAGTCTTGGTTAAGATTTTTGAAAAGTTTTCAAGAGCCATTTTCTCATCTCCAACAGAAGTTTTTCAATAAGTTTTTGGGCTAAACTTCCATATCAAAAGAGTGTTTATCAAAAGTGATTCTCTTGAGTTTTTCAAAAGCTTTTCTTTGAGTTTTCTACTTCCAAATCTATCGTGTTTTTTCTCACACAGGCTTGAGTTTTTCATAGCCATATCTATCTTATAGGAGCTTTGTTTGTGAGGGTGTTTGAGGGTGATCAAGTGGCAAGATCACCAAGTGTTCCACCTTCTATTTTGAGGAGTTGTAGAGGTGCGGCCTCGGCGAACTTGTGGGTTCATGTTGTGTTGTTCTTGCGGGAACAAGTGGTGTGAGCTCGTTGTAGGTGTGCGGTACCAAGTGATCCTGCGGGATCAATTCTAGTGGAAATCCTTCATAGTGTTGAAGGCGGGGACGTAGAGCAAGTGTGTTTAAACCTCGAAACAATTCTCCCGTGTTTGCGATTGCTCATCTCTCTCTCTCACTTGTATTTATATATCTTGTATGCTTTTATTGTTCATCTATGTATGCTAGATATATCTTGTGCTTAATTGATATACATGCTTGGGTTTGTTTGTGTGCTCACACTAGTATTTAACCAAAAGAGCCATAGTGACAACTCAACTCTTAATCTAGAGAAATCTTGAGAAATAATTTAGAGCCCTTCACCGAGAATTCGGCTACACTCTATGTTATATTTTGTGTGCTAGCTTAATAGTTTTTATTTGCATAAATAGTTTTTTAATTCCACATTAGTTTGCATTAGATTAACTTGTCACCTATCACCCCCTCTAGGTGACTTATAGTTAAATCATTTCTCTCTCTCTCTCTTGTATTTTGTTTTCGTGCAAATTGGTTCATGATTGATTCGGCGTTAGAAACGTTGATCTTGGCGTGATTGGTGCGTGATTGGCTCTTAGGGAATGCCAACAAAATTATATTACAAAGAAAAAGAACATTTAGTGATAGAACCATGTGAAGTAACTATAAAAAGATTTATTTGGGTCATCAGGTTTGAATCCTTAAGGATCCATATCTAGATTCAGTATGGAGTTGAATTTATTTGAAGGATCCAAACCCTATCCAATAAGCCATTTGATATACAATCTTAGGATTCGAACCCGAAAATTTGGTTCGAATTCCGAGTGGGTTAGCGGGTTATCAGGCCGCAATGCCATCTCTGTGTCTAGGAAATGAATACAACTACTTACAAGTAGGGTGGAAACGAAACAAATAATTAACAAATAGTTCGCTAAGTATTCGTCCAGCTATTCGTTTGGATTCAATTCACGTCATCATTTAAGTGTAAATAAATATTTTTTTACTATTCGCAATTTAAACGAATCGAATGTGAACATTCAAGTATTCGATTCGATAGTTTAATAAACTATTCGATTAATATATATTCATTTAACCACTTATAAAAATATAATATTACATACATACATTCAATATATTTTGCCTGATTACCTCTTTGTAATTGTTACATTTTAGAGAACTCTTATGCAAAATATAAAATCGAATAGTGAATTGAATCAAATAGTGAATCGAATCAAATAGTGAATCGAATGAACATATTTCTGAATTCTTTTGAAGAAAAACATAGTAAATGGAGCGAATCGAATATTCACAAATACTTATTGAATATTAATTATTAGATTCAAATTGAATTCTAATTTATCAAAGCCGATTGAAAGGAGGTTTTTTCCGTAACTCATATAGAAACTTTATCCGTACGTCTTCCCACCCCCCTCCTCTCTCCTTCGTCTTGTTACCTGATGAGATCCTGAGTCCTTCTTCTCTCTGGGTGAGTTCTTCTGTTCTGTTGAGCCATCTGTTACCTTCTGTGCCTCCAGGTGAGTGGTCTGTTCTTTGATCTGTTCTTCAAATTCCTGGGTTTTGTCCTTCTCTTCCTGGGATTTTCAGTGGAGCTGTGATGATGTTCTGAGCTCTCTTCTTCTACCTTGCTCTGTTGATAATGGCTATGATGAATCCTGAGCCAGCTTCGTCTTCCCTGTTTGGATTGTTAATGATTGTATTTGGGGTTAACGAGCAATGATGATCATAATCTGAGCTCTCCATTTTGGTTTTCATTTAAATGTAGTGGGCCGGGTTTGGGTTTAATCATGTAATTCATAAACTGGGGCCGGCCCATTTACCCACTATTATGCTGCTATAAAAGGGGGTGCCTGAGTGAAGTTGGGGATCGATTGTTTCTGCCCTAATTTGGGACTGTCCGAGCTCGAGAGCTCGCGAGTGTATCTGAGCTCTGCTGAGTTCACTTCCCGTGCAATAAAATCCCTTCTTCTTCTCCAAAATTCTTTGATTCCTTGGTGTTGCCTGTTCTCCTTGCTCTTCTTTCTTCCAATTGCAGGTCGAGATGCCGCCGAGGAACCGCCACCGCTACCAGCCTGTCATCTCCGACGCTTCGCCGACGGAGAGGATGCATCAATGGTATCAGAGCCGACGATTCCAGGGTACCCAGACGATCTCGGTGGTGAAGCGGATGATGTCACACCGAAGACGGAGCCTAGAGGTCAGTCTCTTTTGACGAAGCTTGGAATTCCAAGAAACAAGAAGATCCAGAACACAAGCACGGCAAGGGTCTTCAAGAAGAAGCTCCAGGTGATTTCCGATTCAGAGCTATTGACGAGCGAACAGCCTTGAGAAGCCGAATGCTCGAGGATAGGGTGGAAGACAAGATGCGATCGGTTGACGATAGGTTCCGATCTCTTGAGGAGAAGATGGACCTCAGACATGAGGAATTAGTCGGGATGATGGCCCGATTGTTCCAAGAAACTCGATTCGGGGGGAAGGTCCAAGATGAAATGGGACGAGGTGCAGGTTCTTACAATGAGATGCCTCGGGGTTAGCCCAAGAGGTGTGCCTTCTTCTTTTTCTCCATTGAAACAGTCGACTGTAATGGGTGGGAAGTCAGATGGATTATTAAGAAGAAACCCAAAGTCTCTGTTGTCTTCCTCTACAGCCAGTAAGCTTCCCCTACCAAAGAATCCCAAGGTAGAAATTCCTATATTCAAAGGTGATGGTGATATACTGAATTGGTTGTATCAATTAGAGCATGTCTTCACCATCCACCATACTCCAGTAGAAGATAGGGTAGAATTTTGTGTTTTCTATTTGCAGGGAGAAGCTCTGTTGTGGTGGAGGTGGCTAGAAAAACAGAAAGGAGGAACAGTTACTTGGCCGGAGTTTTATGATGAAATGATTCTACAATATGGCCCGGATGACCTGGATGATCCTCTTGCTGCATTAGCCAATCTGAAGCAAACAGGCTCAGTTCAAGAATATCACAAAGCTTTTATCAGGTTAGCCAATTAATTGAGGAGACTGAGAAAATTTAATCAGTCTGTTCTTGTCAGGATTGAAGGAAGAATTGAGAGGTAAGGTTAAATTGGATAGGCATATGACTATGGTGGCAGCCTATAGAAGTGCAGTGGCTAGGGAGAGTATTGCAGTGGCAGAAAGGAAGCAGTTTAGGGGTGTTCCTTTTAGGGGCTCTGTAACTAACCCTGTGATCACTAGGAATCAGCCTGTTCCAGCTGCTGTGAAGGATGTTAATACAACACCAGTGAGGAGGTTATCTCCAAATCAGGTTGAAGAGTATAGGAAAAAGGGGCTGTGTTTTAAGTGTGATGAAGCCTATACACCAGGACATAAATGTCAAGGAAAAAGTTTAATGTTAATTGAGTGTGAGGACTCTGAAGATGATCAAGGGGAGGAAATTCTGTTGAGACCTAAGGACACCCTGGGAAACAGTTTACCTGAGTTATCATTTCATGCCATGGAGGGAAGTACATCTCCTACTACCATCAGGTTCTTGGACAGATAAATAGGAAACCTGTGAATGTCTTGTTGGACACAGTTCCACACATAATTTTATTGATCCTAAGGTAGTGCAAAGAACAGGGCTTACAGTGGATCAGGACACAACATTTAGTGTCACTATAGCAGGGGATGATAAATTACTAAGTGAAGGAGTCTGCAAATCGGTATGCTTTAAATGTCAAGGCTTAGAGATTGTTACTGACTTTCATGTATTACCCATAGGAGGCTGTCAAATGGTCTTGGGGGTAGACTGGTTACAAACCTGGATGAAATGACTGTGAATTTCAAAAGGAGGAGAGTAAAAATTACAAGAGATAATCATTCTTGGGAGCTACAGGGGGTGCTCCCTAATGAGATGGAAATAGTTTCAGCTAGGGTGATGAAAAGACCCTGTACCAGTCTACTAAAGGTTGGGTGCTGTATGTTTGTCAGAAAATAGATCCCCAACCTGTGGGAGAATGCAATGACCAACTACAAACCCTATGCCAGGAATATGATGTGCTGTTTGAGGAAGTACTTGGCCTCCCACCTAAGAGGAGCCATGACCATCAGATAACTCTGATTCCTGGTACTGAACCTGTCAACTTAAGACCTTACAGGCACCCATGGGAACAGAAGAATGTTATAGAAAAAATGGTGGAGGAAATGTTAGATTCTGGAATCATCAGGAATAGTAGAAGTCCCTATGCATCACCAGTGGTCCTGGTTAAAAAGGCTGATGGTACATGGAGGCTGTGTGTGGATTATAGAGCTCTGAACCAGAAAACAGTTAAGGATAAGTATCCTATTCCTTTAATTGATGAGCTGTTAGATGAACTTCATGGATCTAATATCTTTTCAAGTTAGATTTAAGAAGTGGGTATCATCAAATTAGAATGAGTGAAGATGACATTCCTAAAACTGCTTTCAAGACTCATTCAGGACATTATGAGTACTTGGTGATGCCTTTGGATTAACTAATGCCCCTGCCACCTTCCAAGCATTAATGAATGAGCTGTTTAAGCCTTATCTTAGGAAATTGTGTTAATATTCTTTGATGATATCCTCATCTATAGCAATAGCTTGCAGGAACATCTGAAGCATGTGAGGATAGTGTTTGAAGTTTTAAAGTCAACCAACTCTTTGCTAAAAGAAGCAAGTGCCAATTTGGGGTGCCAGAAGTATCCTATCTAGGGCATGTGGTCTCTGCAAAAGGAGTGGCTGTGGACATGAACAAAATTCAGGCTGTAATAGAGTGGCCAGTACCAAAAACATTAAAGGCATTGAGGGGTTTTTTGGGGCTGACTGGGTATTATAGAAGTTCATTAAGGGATATAGTACTCTAGCTGCACCTCTCACTGCTCTTACCAAGAAGCAGGCTTTCTGCTGGACTGATGCAACTCAGTTGGCTTTTGAGACTTTGAAAACAGCCCTTACTAGTCCTCCAGTATTGGCCCTGCCCAACTATTCCTCACCTTTTGTAATAGAGTGTGATGCATCTGCTACTAGAATTGGGGCAGTTCTGATGCAGGATAATCATCCCATAGCCTATATCAGTCAGGAGTTGAAGAATCCTGGAAAACTTGCCTCAGCCTATGAAAGGGAAATGTTGGGTTTATTATTAGCTACCAAGAAGTGGAGGCAATATCTCTTGGAATGGAATTTGTTGTTAGAACTGACCACAAACCCTTGAAGTATTTGCTGGAACAAAGACTCTACACTGAGCACAACACACTTGGCTTTTGAAGTTGTGTAATTATAGATATAGAGTGGAATATAAGAAGGGTAGGGAAAATGTGGCTGCTGACAGTCTTTCCAGGAGAACTGAAGCCTTAGAGAACCCTGCACTGATGGAAAATATCAGTTATAGAGTCTGACTGGATTGAATTAGTTAAGAAATTGGTGGATACCTCCCATCCTCCCCCTACCTCCTCCCCCCCCTTTCACCTATCTTCTTCACTGTTAGAATTCGGTCAATATCCCACTGCAAACTCGAAATGCTAGCTTTACTATTCGAATCGAATTTGAATTCATCAAATTCGAATCCGAAAATTGCAAAATGAACCAAATTCGAATTCAGACACAGCACTATTCGATACGGTTCGTTTCCAACAGGCAAAGCGATAAGGGCGAGAAAGGACACGTGTCAGTGGATCCCCGGCCCTTGTGGGGACACGGTCACGCGGGGGTGGAGAGAGAGAGAAAAAAATACAACACGAGGGGAGAGGGGGGAAGAGACGTATTTTTGTTGGCGGAAATCTAGGTTTCCGTTGAACTCCCCGGCCTGTTGCTGGCGTCGCGCTCTCTTCTTTTTTCTTCTCTAATTCGAGGCCTGAAACCTAAATAATTTGGGGTTAGGGTTTCCAAGCTTGATTTCAGTTGGGTCCTCCGCTCTGACCAGAGCACCGATGGGGCGCTCCCGAGCGGTCTCGAACTCCACGGACGAAGACTCCAACCAAAGGTCTGAATCTCTCCTCTTCTCTTAGCTGCGTTCGCCAGGGGAATTTTCATACAATTGAGTAAATTTGACATGCCATTCTTTGGTTTTAATTTATTTTCTTTTCTCTTATGAGCTTTAAACTGCGAAAAATTAGGATACTAGAGGTTTTCAATTGCTCATGAAGAACGCTCTACTAACTCAAGCATCAATGAACGCATCAACTTTAAGTTCAGTGTTAGGGGTCACACTGGAAACCCAAACTTAACGCTCCTCGACATTTTTGGGTCTTCTTTGCTTTTGTTAATTATTAACAACATTCACAATCAGAGTACTAAGTGTGGTGCCATTATGCATACATTCTATCCAGCTCGATAACCATCACGTGAATGAGATATTGAGGTGATGATGGACATGTATCTTGGAGGAGAAATCAGTGAGAAAAATATATTGAAAAAACAGTACCGTGGAGAAAAATTGGAGGAGAAGAAAAACCATTTTCTATTCCAAAGGCTAGTTTTTATAACAAGGCCAGGATCAGTACTAAGTCCTCGGTACTTTTAGCTCATTGCAGTCGTTACACACGTATATGCTATGCATATGCAATAAAAGGTTCTTTGGCGTATGTTGCTTGCTTATTAGCTATTTTGTATAGTTTATGAGAGTAGTGGGATTAATTCTAAGGTTCAAAAAAAACGAAGATAAGCCCTAGACTTTATAATAGTAGGGCTAAGTTGAAAATGTTTGAGCAACACCGTGAGAAAAGAAGGGTATAATTAACATTGGTGATGAGGAGTTGCCTATGTAAAATTGATGATTAAGTTATCTGGAGAGCAGAATAGTTGAAGTCGGTTGTGTCATAGTTATTAAGCTGCCATGAGTAAAGTTGAATGGAAAACTTTACGAGACAACTGCTTGACCAGCCTTCTTTTTATGGGTCAAAATGTTGGGCAATCAAGAAACACGTCCAAAATAAAATTGCATACAGCTGAAATTCAGTGAACAATAGGAGACAAGACATAATAAGAAATGAGTCAGCATGATAAGAGGTCGAAAGGCCACTTGAGGTAGTTTGCAGTTTTACAATGAGTTATAATGGGAATAATATGTGATCAACATTGTTAAAGATGCTACTAGGATATTGGTCAGCCCAATGCTAGTAAGATGATGGATATGCCCTTAATTGAATTGAATAGAAAAAGGCTTCATATATCTGAGCCAAGTAATTTGGATTAGGGCTTTGTTACCGTCTCAAGTACCGGCAAATATATCCACATTTTTGCATGGTCTCTGGCATAGATCATGACGATTTGATTGAAGATTGTCTGGAAGACTACAAAGTGCATTTCAAGTTGGTCTGTTGAGGAGTATGATGAGGTTGCGAGTTCTGGTAGATATTTACCTTTAAACAAGTTGGATTGAAATACATGAAGAACATATGGTGCATGCATGTAGCTATGCATTTTATTTCCACTACACAGACAACCTTGGTAGAAAAAATAACCAATACACTCTTACAATTGATTACTTCCGTTTGAAGAAACACAATTGGTCAAATAGTTATTACTGCCAATGACAAGGGAAGTAATTGTACTAATTTTGTTGGTGAGTTGGGCAGCTAATAGGGAATGAGCCATATAGCGTTTTCAGGGTACTAGTGACAAGATTTAAGATGTTGAAAGAGTTAACTACTGAATGCATCTTATACATGTCCGGGAATGCATGCACAAAGGAGAGCATGGCGGAAGAGTTAGTATGTGTGTGTGGGGTGGGTGGTTTTTTTTTTGGGGGGGGGTTGCTGGGGAGGTTAAATTGTTTACTGCTCAAAAGTTCTTTTGCCTATTATAAAGAGAATATGTCAAAGAAGAAACATGTAAAAAAAATGACCATTCTTGTTAGGTGAATGTGTGAGATGAATGTATCGAGAAAAGTTAATTTTGAAATTAGAGTGCCCTAAAAGAGTGAGGTAACTTTACTTGAGGATAAAATGTCGAAGAACTGGTTAAGATGGTTGACTTATTAATTGCGGTGATATAGAGGTTTTATAGTTGTAGTTGATGGAGCAAGGACTCGGGACACACCTAAACCAACACGGATTGAGGGAGTTTAGAAGGATATAATATCTGTTAATTTAATAGAGGAGTTGTCCCTTGACACAAGTGAATGGAGAATAGGGAGTCATGTAGCTGAACAAAAGTTGGAATAAAGTCTTTGTTGATGAAATTTGTTGTTCAAACGTTCCTGTATATGTTTGAAAAGAATGTGTTCTTTATATTTGTGACCTAGAGATTTTATAAGTTTGCAAAAGCATACTTTACTATGTAAAATGAGGTCATTCGAAGAAATGAAGTTCACAATGAAAGGAAGGGACGAGGGGTGCGTGGAAATTGTTTTATTGTTCAAAAATTTCTCCACCTCGAATTTGGTTGTCGTGGTCGTCTTGCTAGCTATCACTCTAAAACCAATTGTTGATGATCTATCACTGATCAAACAACAGAGGAACACCAAGTCGAAGACTCGATAACGGAAGCGGAAGCGTAGAAGATCTACCACTAGCAAACAATCACCACACAATCAAAGAACACAAGATTTAACGTGGTTCGGCAATGTGCCTACGTCCACGGGTAGGCGGGAAAAAAATATTTATTGAAGAAAATACAAGAGTTACAATGAGATCTGTCTCACAACTCTCAATGGTGGAATTCTAGAATTTCTCTTGAATTCTTAACACTTTCAAAAGGCCACCCCTGAGGGGTTTATATAGGCACCTAGGATGATTCTAGTCCAACACGAACTCAAATTAGCACCTTCTTAGAGAAATAGAAAACACGTTTCCAAACTAAAATAGGAGACAGATCCGTATTAGGAGCCAAAAACCTGAATTCTTCTCCAATAAATATGAGGCATTCCAAATACTAACAATAATCTCCAAGGCAAGTTAAAAAGATTGGATTATGGGCCCATGCCTACAAATCTATAGTGTAAACAACAAGAGGTCTACCTTGTAAAAGATTTTTTATAATGAAATACGCGCGCGAACACACACTCTTTCATAATGATACATACATATAGAAATAGACTTAGACATTACCCGGAGGATTTGGATGCAAATCTTTCCCATTGAAATTTAATGGTAGGCAATCTGCACTGCTGAAGTTAATGTACACCAATTTAGATTTGATCAACTTTGGTAGAGTGAAATTTTAAATTACAGACTCATCAACAATTTTCAATTGGAAGGATTTGCTTCCAATTCCTTCTGAAGGAGCCAACTCTCTCACCACACATACATAGATACATCGATTATAACTTTGGATCTCTCCCGTGCCCTTTAGTTTTGACATTGTACGTGTGGAGGGTGTGTGTAATTAGACTTGGCTCATTCGGGACGGATTTGGAGCCAAATCCTTCTCATCGAAATTTGATGTTAGGAAAACCAAGTTTGAGATCCATCCCATTCAAATTGATGTACATTTAGAGAGTCTGTAAACCAAAAGTGATTTCAAGTTTTGTTGCTTATGCATCAAGTCGGTACAAAATAAATGGCCTATTTAGCAAGTTGATAGTATTACAGTATAAAGTTTTGTAATATCACAAAAAATAGGTGAGTAAGAGCTTTTAAGTGTTTAGATCATTCTCCAATGGCTGGATCGAGAATTTGTATGCCAAAGATCATAGATCTAAACAACATACTAGTTTCTACTGTCCATTTTGTACTTGTGGATTCATAAGAAACAAACTTCAAAATAGTTAATTTTTTTATTTTTAACCTCTTCTAGTAATATAGATCAGTTCTACCGGAATGGATCTTCCATTTGATTTGTGTAACATCAAATTTTAATGGGAAGAATTTGCCTCCAAATCCTTCTCGAAGAAGCCAAATGTGTGTGTGTGTGTGTGTGTGTGTTCCTTCCAAAGTAGGCAAGCCTTTCACCACACATACATGCCTACATACATGGATATATTATTTTGGAATTCTCTATTTGCCGTTTAGTTTTTACATTGTATATGCAAGAGGTCAGGAGGATGAAGACAAGCATTCCATAAGTGTGCACACGCATTGCAAGGAAATCTCGATGTCGGCCATTGTTCTGTTTGCCTTTTTCAATAATGGTTTCAGCGTTTTTTTTTTGGTGTAATTTTGGATTGAAATTATCAGTTGAGTAAGTTGTGGTCAAATGGTCCAGATCAGTCACTTGTTGTTGACCTGACTAGTGGCAAGGGACATGGAAATGATCGAAGATCCAAACTATTTAGTTCTGTTGCAGGAGTTTTTCCCTTGGAAAAGTGTGTATCTGTGTGTGTTTGTGTGTTATGTTGCAGCACGTGTGTGTGTGTGTGTGTGTTGTTTTTGTTGTGTGCGGGCACACGCACAAGCTTGTGTGTGTGAGCATGTGCGTGTGTGTTTTGTGGGGGGGGGGGAGATGGGGATTTGCATGTGTGTGCTCACGCGCGCTTATGCATGTGTGCCTTATGACACAGAGGCCTTTTGCATTGTGATTTGTGTTTTTCTATAGACAATTTCTAAATCTTTCACATGCCATCAAACTAAGTTGCTGGTTTCATACTTAATCATTGTTATTATTCAACCTTTAATAGCTTCTCTAAAATTAGATTGAGCTTAATTTAGAAGAATATGATTTTTTTGGATTTTTGGAGCAGTCACCTGAAAACTTGATACTTAACTGCAGAAGAGATGGGTATTTCTCAAAAGAAATCCTCATGGGTATCCAGATCTGCCTTCACTGCCACTACCATTCTTTTTAATTTGTAAGGTAATGGTACCAACTGCTTCTGGACTTGGAAGGATGATGGATATGGCTGTGACGATCATGAGCAAGCAGCAACTTCTGCCGATTTCTACCCCTTAAAGAATTAGTTCCCGTTGCACCATTAATCAAGAAAGGATTGAGAATCCTACGCCAGTATGTGTTAATCATCTCTTTTCTTATGAATTTTCTACTTTCTTTCCAAAGATTTTTAATTGTAAACTCATTGCAAATAAAACTTTATAAGGGATAAAACTTTATAAGGGGTCATATATATATATATATATATATATATATATATAATATATATATATATATATATATATATATATATATATATATATATATATATATAGTGAACTATTGGGATTCCGCCCTGTCTTCTTAGAAGAGCAAAAACTAGGTTATAACCAAGTTAATTGCAATAAGTATTTTATGGTTTTTTTTTTATAAATAAAATTGTATGGATTAGTGGCTTTAATAAGTTTATAGGGATATGGGATGTAAATGGATCTGAATGATTCTATTTGAGTCTAATTCCGTATCTATCTTTTGATAAATATATCCATTAAAATGTAGATACTAACATATGGATAGCGGTAGTCTAAAATATATCAATAAATATTTGAATATCTGAACATGTTTGAATAGAGATGACAATTGGGCTGGGTCAATACGGGTAAACTTGTGTATATAGGTGACCCAGACTCGAGCCATTTATTAAATGGGTCAGAATTAAAGACCCAAACTTGACCCTTAGTTAAACAAGTTGACTCGACTTGACCTTTTTATTAAACAGGCCGGGGCGGGTGGTCGGTCCATTTAGGCCCATATAGAGTTTTACACCTCTTTTTATGCTAAGAAAAAGAAAATGTAGGAGTTTAACTATGTCACTCAACCTTGTACATCTTTAAAATATTCAATATTGAAGCTAAAAGGCATTCAAATAATCAAAAACAAGCCCTTAGACACAACAAGAAAACATATCATTATGCTACAATAACTTTTGAAATTTAGTTTCCTTCGAAGCCTAGCCCTTTGCTCGGAATCTCTTTGCTTAAGAGCAGCCATATGGAGACTAACTAGGCAGAAATGTTTTTTATACGAGTAGTGAGATTAAACCACGATATGATTAGAGTTCAGAGTCTACTAATACAAAGTTGACTCGGTCTTGTACTAGAGTGGATGGGCATAAAGAACCATCAAAAGGCCCATAATATTTGGAGCGTAGTAAAATTATTATTTTCCCACTGTCATCCTGGAAATTGGCCCATAAGCAATATAGGCTTTCATTCTCTCTCAAAGTCCTCAGCCACCCACATATATTATATATTTTCTCTAAATTGAGCACATGGACATTATTGGTTCAAGATTCTCATGTTGGACTCGGATAATTTTTAGGATTTCAAAGTTTCATGTTATTGATTTGAAAGTGAGATTTAGATTTTAAAATCAACTTTCATTGGTTTGAGAGTGAGATTTGAATTTCAAAATCTAGTGTTATTGGTTATTAGGACTAGGACTGACACTGGACTACTGGAATTCTACTTCTAAATTTTTATGATTTCAAAGTTTCGTATTGTTTGGGATTGAGATTTGGATTTGAAACCTATTGTTATTAGTTTGAGACTGAGATTTGAATTTCAAGATTTAGTATTATTGGTTATTAAGACTGGGACTTGTATTGAACTTCTGGGATTGTCACGCCCTGCTTTCCAAAATACAGAATGGACGTACATGACGATGGCCAGCAGAAACTCACGAAGAGTGAAATCTCTTCCATGAATACCTTAAACTGTCAATAACGAGCAGGATAGCACACATATGCATATACAACCAAGCGCAGGGATAAAAGCGCATATATGAAATACTGAAACATAAACAATATCATCCATTATATTTGAATAAAACAAGTCAAGAAAAGAAACTGAACTCACTGGAGAACAACTGAATCAGAATATATTCTACGATCAACTCTTTATACCGGCTTTCTATTATAAATACTGAAAAATAATAAAGGTCCGTCAGAACCGCACAAGCAAGAGTACACGGAGGAAAAAGAACAGTAAAAGAGAATATGAAAATGCAGCAACAGTAAAATAGGGCATTGAAATAATAAGAACGATATGGTTGGCAGTATCGAGAATTGAAAGTAATAACATTAGCAGGAATAATCAGGATGATAGATCATGTACAAGAAGACCGTGCATACATGTTCTGACATGAATATAATGAACATGAATTGCCCTGGACGAGTAACTGTGGTCTGGTGTTGCGTGAGAGAGCTGCCGAGGGGGATGTCGAGGGGGTTTTGGGTGCGCCGCGGGGCTTGCGGCAAGGAGAAGCCGACCATGGGGGATGTGCCCGACTGCGCTCATGGGAGAGCTTGCGTGGGTTGGCGTGGACTGGGCTTGGTTGGTGTGTGGTGCCACTGTGGATTGGCATGGCATGGATATAGAGATAGAGGAAGGGGGGAGAGAGAGTACAGGTGGAGGGTGAGTGGGGACGTGAGAGAAAGGAGCAGTGCGTGAGATAGAGGAGGGGAGCAGGTGGAGGAGAGAGTGGGTGATGTGAGAGGGAAACATGGGAGAAAAATGAAGGAGCAAGTGGCGAACGTGCGAGGGAAGTGGGGAAGATGAAGGGGAAGTTGTTAAAGGTTAAATAATTTGTGTTGGGTTCATTAACACGCCACTTTGGCATAGTGGTATAGGCTTTGGATGTTAAGGGAAGGCTGCAGGGGTTCGAATCCTCGATATCACACACATTTACAAAATATATTATATTTTAATGCCTAACAATTAATGTGGGTCGGGCCTGGGCCAAGCAAAAGAAAAGAAAACAATAAAAGAAATTGGGAATTGGGCTTGGGTTTTGGGTTTGGGCTTGAAACAAAAGGAATATAAAAACGAAAGAGAAATGATAATTGGGCTTTGGGCCTAGAATAAGATGGAAAAGAAATGGGCTTGCGTACCATATTGCCATTATGATAAAGTGTATACATATTATATGTGCACACATGTATTAATGTTTTAAATCAATAATATGTATACACACATAAAATGTACTGATCCATAATAATGATGTATAGTAAACTCAAATAAATATTTAAAATTTAAACTCAGTATTATCAAATACCAGTATCGACACACGTACATTGAGAACCGAGGGTTACAGGAATCTTACTTTTTAATCCAAGTATGTACATTTGAATCAATCCAACTATTGAAAAAAGTTCATGTGAAAACTTATGGACTTTTCATTAGGACTTGAATTCTTCATATTCTCTCTCCTTCCTCCACAATTAGTATAATAGTAATAATAGTTATTGATAATAATATTTTAATTTAAAATTTAAAATATAACTAATAAAAAATAATTATAACTACTATTAAGTTAATATGTATTATTAACAAATATTATATACCAAATGCCATTGTAGTAGTGGTAAAACCTTTTTGCAATGAGGAAGAGGTTTAAGATTCAAATCTCACTTGCACCAAGCTTATAACTTATTTTTCAAAAAAAATACTGACTAATAATTATATGTAATTAAGTAATATTGACTGATTATTTTATTATTTATTATGAAATATATCTTGTGATAAATCTAATTAATTAGCGAAAAAGTTAGCAACAGTAGTAACTCAATTTGAGCCTACTTAGAATATCTATAAGATAAAATAAAGATAGTGTCATGTCAAAATTAATAATTTTAAACATTCATTATTTGTAATTAAACTTTAATTTTATGTTGAATATTTATTTTATTTTTAATGATTTTATAATTTTTTATTTTAGTATATAACATTATTTAAGTAGAAAATATATAATATATCAATAATATCTAATAATAACTAATAACAAATAATAGTTACTCTAATGTTAATTATAATACATTATTGGTGTTATTTCAATAAAAATAATTAATTAGTGTTACATTAGCATTTAATATGATCAAAATAATGTTTAGCATAATATTATAAAACCTCCTATAAAATTGCCAAAGTTATTAGTCCAAATTATTCAACTAAAAATTCAAGTCATCGTTAAAGTCTCAATAAATCCAACTAAAAAGTAGTGCTAGTCCAAATCTTAATAAAACTAACTAAAGAGTTCAAGGCCTAATCCGAGTCTCCGTAAATTCAACTAAAGTCCAAAGCCTAATCCGAGTCCTAGTCCATCCGAATTCGAGTTCAACTCGAGAAATTCCAAACCAATAATTAGTAAATTCCTTAAATACGATCCTCCCTTGTTACGCATCTACACTATTCCACCACCCCCACTTACTCTGGAACTTATCTCATAATTTCCGCAACAAAATGCATTTCTTTGATCAAACAAGGCACACAGTGCAACATGTAAACTCTAGTACAATATGCTTGCTTGCTTGCTAGCTGTGTTTTTTTAGCTTTTATATATACAACTTTCGACTTTCAACCAATGTAGCGTTGAAGGCTGTCTAAAAACAAAGCTTTGAAAGCGGACTTCACTGGATGCGGGGATCATCCCAAGCCCCAGACGCTAACTTCATTTTGAAGAAAATGCGAGGGTCGCGCCAACGGAGGCCGCGGAGGATATTTGTGACTCTGAATGATTGTCGGTTTCGCCGTGGTTGCATCATCAGGTTCCAGCGCATTGGTGATGGCCGCCGAGGGGAGAGCATAAAGAAGGAAGGAGAAGAGACATATACGCCCACCTATACACCATGTATTAATACACCCACCTCATTTAACATGTTTACGCCACTATTCAAGCACCCACTCACACGCACACATGAATACACACAACACACATTCATGCATGCATACACATTTAAAAACCCACATTCAACTAATACATATTAACACACATTTAAATGCACACACCTACTTAATACACTTAACTACACACACAAACATGCACTTCTCTACACAATTTACAGAGGAAGAGAGAGGTTGTACCATGGGAGGAGAGAGCTCACACAAAAGGGGTTGTGCGCGCGCTTCGGGGTGCTTACGTGCTCACCAGAGAGGATGGTGGAGGCTGGCAATGGCTCGTTGGAGTGCCCGCGGAGAAGATCAGGCTCCGACGGAGGATCCCGGAAGAGATGGAGTGCTCCGACGGTGGTTCCGAGGTACTCGCACTTGCCGGAGAGAGATGTGAGGCTAGAGGAGCTCGGCTGCCGGCAGGGAGAAGTGGCAGGTGCTGCGGAGCGTGCAACGGAGAGGAGGAAGGTGATGAGTTCAGTCGGCACACGGAGGATGGCGTGGAGCACGAGGAGAGGGAGGACGGCTGTTGAGGTTCATGGGAGGGGGAGGCCGGCCATGGACATGGGGGTGCTTCGGGTTCAGTGGTGGATCATCATGGGAGGAAGTGGGAGATGCTTGGGACTTGACAGAGGTTGAGGGGGATGTGGCTCGGGCATGGCGCAAGGCTACAACGGAGGTTGGCATGGTGTTGATGGAGAGGAGGCTCAGTAGTTGGTGTGTTGCCGGGGGTGATTGCGGCTGCGGTGCTCGCGATGGTTGGCCAAGAGAGGGAGTTGTTGGAATGGGGGACAGGCAAGTGAAGAGACGATGGAGTTTGCTAACTCCAAACACTCTTGAGTACTGGGTTGCTACCCTTTTAGTACCTCCAAATAAATTCACCCAACTAAGCTCTGCAATGCTTTGCTTTGCTTTCTTTTATTTTTCTTCTTTTCTTATACATTACAACACAACCATACGATCCCTATATAGGATTTGTATACAATGGAGTTTCAATATAATAAATACATGTTTTAATAACCTCACAAAACTCTCTTAGTAAATATACTATATGTTTGCTTCAATTTATTGGTAGAGTCAATAAGCTTCAGGTTTGGTTTTTCATTTAAGTTCATAACTCCAACAAATCACCCCCTCAAACCTGAAGCGTAGTCATGCCGAGCTTGTCTCTTAATCTTCTGAATGCATCTGCTGTTAGAGGCTTGGTGAGTATGTCTGCGACTTGATCTAGAGTATGACAATACTCCAGTACTATGGTTTTCTTCTTTACATGATCTCTAAGAAAATGAAACCGTGTATCTATGTGTTTGCTCCTCCCATGGTGTACTGGGTCCTTTGCAAGCTGTATAGCTGATTTGTTGTCAACAAGTATCATTGTTGGTCTTTCTTGTGGATGATCCAGCTCCTTTAAAATATTTCTCAGCCAAATTGCTTCACAGACTGTAGATGCAGCCGCCACATATTCTGCTTCACATGAAGATAAGGCCACAACTCCTTGCTTCTTTGAGGTCCATGAAAATGCAGTTGGCCCAAGAAAGAAGACATAGCCAGTGGTGCTTTTTCTCTCATCTTGGTCACCTCCATGATCGCTATCTGAATAGCCTACTAAATCTGAAGTTTTACCATAAGCATAACATAGACCAAGGTTGAGTGTGCCTTTGATATACCTTAAAATTCTCTTCGCAGCTAGCCAATGAGATTCCTTCGGCGTCTCCATATAACGACTCACAAGTCCGACTCCATAAACGATATCAGGCCTTGTGATCGTCAAGTACCTCAGGCTACCAACTAGACTTTTAAAGAGAGTCGAGTCTACAAAATCTCCATTTCCTTCTCTTGATAGCTTCGTTCCTGTAGCTATTGGGGTGTTCACTGGGTTGCAGTTACTCATCTTGAATTTCTCCAAGATCTCCTTCATGTACTTCTTTTGAGATATAAATATCTCATCTTGTTGCTGCTTCACTTCGATGCCAAGAAAATAGGACATCAGTCCATTGTCCGTCATCTCAAATTCATTGAACATCGCCGCCTTGAATTCAGCAAGCATTTCGGCGCTACTTCCTGTATACAACATATCATCAACATAAAGACAAATTATTAGAAATTCGCCTTGATGGGTCCTCTTCATGTAGATGGCATGCTCATAGGGACATTTGGTGAAGCCATTTTGATGAAGATAACATCAATTCGGGTATTCCACGCCGTGGTGCCTGCTTTAAGCCGTACAAGGCTTTCTTCAGGCGATAAACCTTGTCTTCTTGTCCTTTTATCAGAAACCTTCTGGTTGATGTACGTACACCTCTTCTTCAAGAATACCATTGAGAAAGCTGATTTGACATCTAGATGATATATCTTCCACCTGTGATGAGCTGCAAGTGAAATTAATAGTCTCACCGTGTCCAATCGAGCAACTGGTGCAAAGACTTCTTCATAGTCGATGCCGTACTTTTGTTTGTAGCCTTTCGCGACAAGTCTCGCCTTGTATCGATCAACTTCACCATCTGCTGTGCGTTTGATCTTGTACACCCATTTGACACCTATTGCCTTGTGACTTTTTGGAAGTGTTGTCAACTCCCATGTGTCGTTCTTCTGGATGGCATGAATCTCCTCCTTCATTGCTGATCGCCAACAATCTTCTTCCTCAGCCTCTTGGAAAGTGAGAGGCTCATGATCAGCATATAAGCAGAAGAGATTAGTCTCTCCATCTTCTTCTATCTGCTCATAGATCTCCCTGAGGCTTCTCATTTTGATGGGACCTCGTTGCACGGAGGATTCGCTACTACTACTTTCCCCAGAAGATGGAGAACCTCTTGCAGAAGACGGTGTAGTATGTTGAGGAGATGGTGGTGTAGCTGGTGGTGGAACTTCTTGTAGGGGCTCATCAGGTTCATTCACCATGGGTTGCTCTTTGACAGTCTCTTCATTACTCCAACTCCATGCTTCAGCTTCATTGAAAACAACGTCTCTACTAACCACTAGTTTCTCAGTTAGTGGATTGTAAAGCTTGTATGCCTTCGACTCCTCGCTATATCCGATGAAAATGCATTTTTCACCATGATTGTCAAGCTTCTTTCTTCTGACTTCAGGTACTTGAGCATATGCAATACACCCAAAAATTCGTAGGTGTGCGACATTAGGCGTGTAACCGCTCCATGCCTCTTGAGGAGTCTTACCCTTCACTTGCTTCGTCGGGCACCGATTTAGCAAGTAAGTTGAACACGCCACAGCTTCCGCCCAGAACTGCTTCGGCAGCCCCTTTTCTTTAAGCATGGTTCTTGTCATGTCAAGAATGGTGCGGTTCTTTCTTTCTGCGATGCCATTTTGCTGTGGTGTGTAGGCAGTAGTAAATTGTCTCTTTATGCCTTGCTCCCTGCAATATTCTTGAAACAGATTTGAGGTGTACTCACCACCTCGATCAGATCGGAGAGTTATTAGCTTGTGGCCACTTTCCGCTTCAACAAGAGCTTTGAAATTCTTGAAGATAGTAAAGGCAGCAGATTTTTCTTAAGAATGTAGACCCACAACTTTCTACTGAAATCATCAATGAAGGTAATAAAATATTTGTTACCTCCTAAAGAGACAGGATCTAGTGGTCCGCAGATGTCAGTGTGAACAAGTTGCAATGGTGCTTTCGCTCTCCACGACTTTCCACTGGGAAAAGGAAGTCGTGCTTGCTTGCCAATTATGCAAACTTCACAGGTATGACTTGGTGGATCGATTTTGGTAAACCGTACCATGCCAGCTGTAGATAGTAACTTCAGACCGTTGAAATTTAGATGGCCGAAACGAAGATGCACCTCCATGACTCATTCTTCACGAGTCCTTGAAAACACTTTTCAACTTTCGTGTTTAGATGCAAGGGAAACATGCGGTTCCTTGTCATCTTAACACAAGTTATGAGGCCTCCTTTTGCATTTTCCAACCAAAGATGGTTGTTCTCCATATATACTTATATCCTTTTTCGAGTAATTGACCGATGCTGAGAATATTACTATTCATGTTAGGAATATAATAAACATCGGAAATATACTCGGGCTTACCATCCTTTTGGTAGATTTTGATCTTCCCTTTGCCTTCAACGTGGAGTTTTGAAGAATCTCCCAAGCTCACACTTCCATAAACTCCTTCTGCGAGTTCCATGAATAGTTCTTTCTTCCCGCACATGTGGTTGCTAGCACCCGAGTCAAGGTACCAAACATCATTCTGAACACTTGAATCATCATGAGAAAGAAGAAGAGTAGAGTTATTACCCACATCATTTGTTGCTTCGATGAAATTGGTAAGATCTTCAGTCCTGTGCCAGCAATCTGAGGCATAGTGTCCAAATTTTTGACAGTTGTAGCATTGGACGTTCTTGTTGTTTCCACGTCCAGATGTAAATCTTCCCTGATTGCTTCGTCCTCGATCTCTGAAGTTTTGGAACTCCACTTGATTTTGAGTGGTTCGTTGTTGGGGACCACGTCCCCTACCTCTACCACGACCACGACCTCTATTATTTGAGCCTCGATCATTTAGAGTCAACTTTGACTCTAATGCTTGTTCCAAAATTATGGAACCGGTCTTCTTTTGCATGCGCTGCTCATGAACTTGGAGAGATCCCAAAAGCTCCTCTATTGAGATCTCCTCCAATTCTTGGACTCCTCAATTGCCGTCACCACGTGCTCGAACTTAGATGTGAGGGATCGGAGTAATTTCTCCATCACTTGGATGTCCTCCATCTTCTCTCCATTTCTCCTCATTTTATTCACAATTAGAAGTAATCGTGAATAGTAATCAGAGATTTTTTCTTCATTTTTCATTTGAGCGGCTTCAAGATCACCCCTCAAAGTTTGGAGGCGAATTCGCTTCACCCGCTCGACTCCTTTGTAGATGGTAGCAAGGATTTTCCATGCTTCCTTGCTCGTTGTTGCTTCGGCAACTCTCTCGAAGGTAGACTCGTCCAACCCTTGATAGAGTAGAAAACGAGCCTTGCTATCCTTCTTTCTTTGCTCTTTAAGAGCCTTCTTCTCTTCGGCGGTATAGGCGGCTTCTACCTCCGGTGTGGGTTCTTTGAGCCCATCAATGATCAGCTCCCACAACTCTTGAGAACCAAATAGAGCTTTCATTTGAATTGACCAACTCTCATAATTATCCTTTGATAATTTGGGTACTTGAGGATTGACAAGGTTATTGGTGGAGGCCATGAGGAGAATAGAATAGAAGAAAAGAATGAAATGGCTCTGATACCAATTGTTGGAATGGGGGACAGGCAAGTGAAGAGACGATGGATGTTTGCTAACTCCAAACACTCTTGAGTACTGGGTTGCTACCCTTTTAGTACCTCCAAATAAATTCACCCAAACTAAGCTCTGCAATGCTTTGCTTTGCTTTCTTTTATTTTTCTTCTTTTCTTATACATTACAACACAAATACGATCCCTTATATAGGATTTGTATACAATGGAGTTTCAATATAATAAATACATGTTTTAATAACCTCACAAAACTCTCTTAGTAAATATACTATATGTTTTGCTTCAATTTATTGGTAGAGTCAATAAGCTTCAGGTTTGGTTTTTCATTTAAGTTCATAACTCCAACAGGAGTGTTGTGGTGGTGCCTTGTGGGGATTGCACGGCATAGGAGGGAGGCGTTGTTGATGGGTTCGGCTAAGAGAGGAAAATAGGAGATGAAGAAGATTATGAGAACATTGAGAAGATTAGTTTAGTTAAGATTTTCATTAGTTAGTTAAGATTAGGATTTAAGATATGATTAGAATTAGATATTGGGTAATAGGTTTTGGATAATGGGAAATGGATATGAATTATGAGCTAATGGGTAAGGATTAAGCATTTGGAAATGGGTATTGAGTTGGTGAGTTTTAGATCATGGGTATGGGCTTGGGTTTGGATTGCGCTTGGTTCAAGGACTTGGGGAAAATGAAAAAGAAATAGGAATAATATCAATTGCATACTAATAACAATAATAATAATTAGATTAATACAAAATACATTTAAAGATCAAAAAACTATCATTTAATGTTAAATCTCGTATTTAAAAATAGAGGTATTACAGTAGACCTCCTCCAACAACAGAAAAACCAAAAATCAGAGGTTTTCGATCATTGAAAGAAAGAATAAAACAACTGGGGAGGATTTGCTCCTTCGAATGCTAATACAGTCAGGTGCTAGACAATGCATTCCCGCGAATAACTATATAAAGAGAAAGGATATCATAGAATCTACCATCAAAACCCCGGGCTCTTCTTTAGTTCAAATGTGAGGCAAGGCAACTCAGAAAAAAGAGAGATGGGGAGCTTGCAGGAAGTTGGCAACAATTACATTCCAGACCCACTCATGATGAGATTAACTCGATCAATTACAGAACCAACTTAGAGGTATATATGTATATTTTCATGTGGATGTGCCCAAGCTTTGCTTTTTCTCTCTTTTTTGGTTTGTACTATTTCAACCTTGTCTTTAACCATACCATTTGTGTTCAGAACCAAGGGATTCACATATTTCAACCTTGTCTTTAACCATACCATTTGTGGTGTGACCTGTCAGTGGTACGTACTAGGGGCTGTTTTCTAATACAGAATTCTCTGTTGAAATACTATCAGCGTGTCAACAAACAAGATGTTCAGACCACTAGCTAACCTCTTGAATGTAATAAGGTGACGGCGAGTTGTTTGTATGCCATGAAAGCTTAGTAAGATGACAAATTTTGATACATAATCAATAAGCCTTAAATAGTTAACCAGAAAAGCTAAACTTTAGAACTCAGAAGATGTGAAACGCCAACAAATAGACATAACGATATACCAGGAGTAGCGCTGAAGAAGTATTACTGTCAAATGAATGAAATATGCGCTTTATGGGAATTATCCTTCACTAGGACTGTGTGATGAACTGACGAAGTACAGACCTTGAGAAGAACATGAAAACCCATGATACCATTCTTATCTTTACTTAAAAATAAATTCAATAAGACTGGGGGATAATGTATTTACCTTATGGACAGCTTGCACTATTTCCTTAACGCACAGAAAGCAGAAGGATGTAATTGTGTCCCCCCCCCCCCCCCCCCCCCCCCCCACCCCCAAAACAAAAAAAAAAAAAAAAAAAAAGAAAAAAAAGACCACCCCGTAAATCTGAATTTTATCTCTTATATAAAATCTGCAGACAAGGAGAGGGAGCTGCTAGCTGCGAAATGAAGGACATGAAAAAGATAGAATCTCTCAAGGATAGAGCCCTTCTGGAGGTAATAAAATGCATAATTAACTGGTTATCAGTTTTCCATTTCAATTAAACTCCTACTATTCAACTTGTCCAGTTAACTGATGAACTGAAAAGGGCGGATGAGAAATTAAGAACTGTAGAGAAACATCTCGAATCAAAGGTGTGTTCTCATTTCCCTTGTGATTAAAAAAATAACAAAGAAAAAGGGCATATATCCATCACTAGATAAGAAACATCTCGAATCAAAAGTGTGTTCTCATTTCCCTTGTGATTAAAAAAAATCACAAAGAAAAAAGGCATATATCCATCACTAGATAAGTCTGTATTCTTACAAAATGAATTGCATAATATCGAAATCAAGCAACTAAGCAATGAAAAGGAAGAGGCATTGGCTGCTGGACAATTGGCTCCTGGACAATTTGCTGCTGAAGCAACTCTCAGGATAGTTCATGCAACCCAAGAGGATGAAGAATTTTCCCCCTTAGAGGTTGTTATTGCACCAGTTCAATCTGAGATCAAAAAGTATAAAAATGATGTGTGGTAAAATATATCCAGAAGCCTCAATGAAAGAAAAAAAAAAATTCTGAATAACACACTTTATCGTATCAATTTTTTAACTGCAGGTTTCAAGACTACAAGAAGATAAAGAGGCTTTGCAGCGTATCACAAAGTCGAAAGAGGCAGCACTAATTGAAGCAGAAATTTTTTTACATAGTGCTCTAGAACGAGTACTAATAGTAGAGAATGTGCAAAACCAGAATATGGAGTTGCAAAGGCAAGTAAAGATTTGTCAGGTATAAGGTTGGCCATTTCTATTAAATTGTTGGACTTTAAAGCTTTAAAAACAAGTTATATAACTTATCTACATGAATCATCCTGTGAGAAAATTCACTTGTTAATCGCTTCTTGCTTTTTCAGTCAACAGTACTTTCTTTCTGTTTCTCAAGCAGCTTTGTAATCAAGTTATTTTAGGATTTCCATCCTTCTGTGCAATTTCATTGAGCTCTCAACCATGTAGGGGGGGAAAAATCAGTTACATCAATTCTGATTAAGAAAACTTCAACCCCAAATCAATTTATTCTGTTTTCTTTATTTGATGCAGGATGAAACCAAGTGTTTAAATAAAATACATTGTCAGAAGGTTGTGGAGTTCGAAAAGCTTACTCAAACTATTCATGAACTCAAGGAGTCTGCTCTAGTTCATGGGGCAACCACTAATGCTATACGTGACTATCAGCGCCGGATCTCTGAATTAAATGTAAGACTAAGGTCATCATTTAATATTCTTTAATGATGTTCAACTTACTGTTCACATTAGAAGGGGTTAAGTAATTCTTTAGCATTTGGACTAGGGTTCAGATAAAAGGGTTTGTGCATTTTCATGGAGAACTGCTTGTTATAGTTTCATCCAGAAATCAAGGTTTCCTGACAGGGGAAAATGTAGAAAATGGAAAATAGGTTGAATATCGTATGTTTTTATTTAATTCTCAGCAGCAGGAAAAAAAAGACTAATTTAAGTTTTCTGGACTGTTTTACAATTTCTTCTCCCATCAAAATTGTTTCCTTTTTCTGTTAACCTCCTTCTAAAAAAAAGAAGTCTAAATTATACAGTCCAATATTTGTAGGAAGGGATAAAGACTCTTGAGAGGGAGCTTGCAAAAGCAAGAGTTTCTGTGAACCGGGTAGCAGCAGTTGTTGCAAATGAGTGGAAGGATAAAAATAACAGAGCCATGCCAGTAAAACAATGGTTGGAAGACAGGAAGTGCTTTCAGGTACTTACAGCAGACGATAGAAATGTCAGTTTTCTCCAATTCTTTTTCCCTACTTTTAACCTCGCAATCTGTTCTCATCAAATAACAAAAATTTAGGAAAGATCACATTCATGTGAAGTAGGATCCTCTAACCTATGATTAAAAATTATACACAGGCAGCTAGTAGCAAAATATTCATAGTTTTTCAGGCCTCAATATATATGTGCAATGATTTTTTTACTTTTTATTTAACTCGGCCACCTTCTTGCCAAAAACTTCTTCTCTTTTTTGTTTGGATAGAAAGTCAGCTGTATTAGAACATGAATCAATGCTAATGTATATAACTTTACCACCCAACTTTTGAAGAAGCCTCGTGTGAACATCACTGTAAAATGAATTCAAATTAGAACATGAAAAATATATTAAAAATATAGTTAAAATCAAGTGATTTATCATTTCATCTTAAATGAGAAGACCGAATGGAGAACTTCTGACTTCATTTTCCTTTTGTCTACCATTAACATATGAAGACTTTGGCAATCAATGTTATAATTGTCCTATTTACCATTAGACCGTCTGGTAAGTCTCTGGAAAGGTCATATAAGACAACTAATTCAGCTTGGAAAGATCCTCCATTTGTGTAAGAATTTCCAGCTTTTGATCCTTTCAAGATCAGATCCCTGTTTAAAAAAGCTTTGTATGCTGTAGCTGAACTAAAAATTTCTCCGTGTTTGGGGTGATCATATTTTTTGTGTGAACCATCAACATCGATTACAAGCATATCAATTGCTTTTCTTCTAAGCCACTGCAAAGAAATATACCCGTTAATGAGCTCTGGCGGAAAAAATTAAGAAAAATTTAGTGCATTATGAGATATTAAGCGATTAGAGACACACCTCTCCTCTCAGAATACTAGAAAAACTCCGGCGTATAATTTGATTCATTTTCTCTCTCTAAAATAGGGAGTGTGATATCAGAATCTGGAAGAAAAAAGAGCTGCTGAGATGAGAGCCAACTGAGTTTTATGGGCAGCGGAAAATTGAAGGGTAAATTAATCATTAAACAGAAATTTAAAAAAGAGCCAGTGGCATTTCGGTAGCAGAAAATGAAATAAACTGTCAATATCCTTCTTCTTCAAAAAGAGGAAGTCAAATTCTTCTATTTAGATTGTTAACTTTCTTTTATCATCACCATTGTATACAGTGTACTAATGACATTCTTCTTGGCACTTTTTCAAATTCTGCAGAAACCATATATGTTCCCCTAACAAATCTTAGCAGTCTTGCATGTAGGAATTTAGTATTCCTAACATAGTACCTTTCAAAATATTGTAGCATTACGGATTCTTTTGTGATCTCAGAGAGATCTTTTCAGCAAGTAGTGCAATGCCCATTGAAACATACCTACCAAAAGTATATTTACACTGCTGGAGCTAGATTTTCTTCTAATTTTTAACTTCTCCCTTCCTCTCTCTTATTATGATGAAATGGAATACATCTCATCTAAAACAGCAATTGGGTTTCTTAAAAAAAATTTACGAGTGTTAGTAAATAACCATGTCACTTTTGGATGCCTTCCCCTTTGGATAAATTATATTTCAACTTGATTTGCAAATTTGGTTGTTTCCACTGACAAAAGCACATGATGGACCATCCAGTTGATTACCCAACCTGATTTATGATCTACACACAGAATCTAAGTAAAACATCTTCTTAGCAGTGACAAGATAAAACAGATTTCCTAGAATAAAACAAGTGAAACCACAATTCCCCAAACATGCTATGCTCTATTTACAGACTCTTAATATAATATTCCTCACGAGGACTAGTGGGGCTGAAATTTCTAAGATGTCCCTCATGCACTTTTGTTGGTTAAGACCACCATTGCTTGTTGTGCCTTCAAACAGTAAAACTGGCTAAGCAGACCCTATATGCTGTAGGAGAATTCATATAGCTGTGATTTAGTACCTAATCTCTCCACCTTTCACTGATGGATCTGCACAGTTCATTATGTCCTCATTGATTTTTAAAAAAGAAAATCATATTTGGTAATAAACCATATTAATCACTTGATCAATGGATCAGAAGTTACTGAAGATGTGTTTTTTTCTTGTTCTTTTTTTCTTTTTTTAACTTAGTAGATGTTATAAGGGGTTTAAATAAAAATATACGTGCGGACAAAGCAATGAAAGGTGGAGGGATTGTGGTTTTCTAAACCAAAGAAGGTGGGGACATTGTAGGTATAGATGCCGGTTTAGGAGTTTTACTACAATGTCATGTATGTTGAGTTATATCTTTGCATGTATGTGTTGCTTTTGAATGTTGAGATTGTGCGTTCATATGTTGTTTAGGTATATATGGGCATGTATGTGTTTATATATGTATGTCTACATGTCTGTATGTTCAGTTGTATGTACGTTTAATATGTGTCTACGCATATGTTGAGATGTATGCATGCATGTACACATGGACCCCTCCCTGCCCCCGTGGCGCACACATGCTTGCGCCCACGTGGTGCGGCTGTGTGCATGAGTTGTGTCTGTTTGCATGCAAATGTGCGGGTGTGTGCGGCTGGGTGTATGCATGTGTGCGGGTGGGTGTATGCATGTGTGCAAGCTTGGCATTTGTCAAGTGCATACATGTTGTAATATTCTACACGCGCTCGTGTGTGTGTAGAACATTTGAGATACCAGTTTTGACTATCCCTTTTTTTTAGCCCTTTACTGCCTTATTTGCCTTTAATCTTGTTTGCCAGACCTTGCCTTCTTGGCCTTCGACGGCCTTCTTTATCTCCGCTGCTCTCCACTATCATTTTCTTGCCCTTCATTACCTGTGTGAGGTTGTACTTGTACGACATCACTGAGCTTTTTGAGTCTGCATGAGGCTATGATGATTTTGGAAGTGAAGTTTCTATTTCCGTGGAGAATTAATGTAAGCTCATGCTCGCCTTCCCATCTCTCTGTGTGTGTGTACACAATTCGTCTTAAAGTTAGCTTACACTTCAGGTTTCAATGTGATGTTTGAACACTCATAGCTGCAAAACTCTCTTCATTTGTGATGCTCATGCTTTTAGCTTTCCCCTCACGGTTAGTGTGTTGGAGATGTGAGTGGATGATAATAATTATCTTAGAAGCAACTGAAATACCATTTATTCCTCAAACATGCTGTTACAAGAAGGTTTGATTAGTGTAATATTGAGTTACAGGGTTTGGTGAGTCACAATCGCTGATGAAAGAAGCAGTACATCTGGTTGCTGATAAATATTAAATTAAAAATTAAAGAAAAAACAGATTAAATTAGGGACAAACCTCAGTCGATCAACTTCTTCTTGGAAATGATCACCTCGCATTCTTCTTGGAAATGATCCTTTTCCCAGGTTTCTAGGAGAGAGCAGCTAAGATGAGAGCTAGGGGAAATTGAACGGTAAATTAATTATGAATTTATTATTAAACAATAAATTAAAGAAAAAGAGATTAAATTAGATATATACGTAACGGTGGCCTTCTTCTTCCCTCAGTCACAAAAACGATCGCACAGAGTAAATGATCTTCTTCCCTCAGTCGATCCCCTTCTTTCTTCAAAATGATCACCGATCGCCTTCTTCTTGGAAATGATCATTTTCCCAGGTTTCTTGGAGAGAGCCGCTAAGATGAGAGCCAGGGGAAATTGAACGGTAAATTAATTATGGATTTATTATTAAACAATAAATTAAAGAAAAAGAGATTAAATTAGATATATACTTAACGATGGCCTTCTTCTTCCCTCAGTCCCAAACGATTGCCTTCTTCTTCCCTCAGTCGCAAAAACGATCGCACACAGTAAATGATCTTCTTCCCTCAGTCGATCCCCTTCTTTCTTCAAAATGATCACCGATCGCCTTCTTCTTGGAAATGATCCTTTTCCAGGTTTCTTGGAGAGAGCCGCTAAGATGAGAGCCAGGGGAAATTGAACGGTAAATTAATTATAGATTTATTATTAAACAATAAATTAAAGAAAAAGAGATAAATTAGATATATACCTAACGATGGCCTTCTTCTTCCCTCAGTCGCAAACGATTGCCTTCTTCTTCCCTCAGTCGCAAAAATGATCGTAAATGATCTTCTTCCCTCAGTCGATCCCCTTCTTTCTTCAAAACGATCACCGATCGCCTTCTTCTTGGAAATGATCCTTTTCCCAGGTTTCTTGGAGAGAGCCGCTAAGATGAGAGCCAGGGGAAATTGAACGGTAAATTAATTATGGATTTATTATTAAACAATAAATTAAAGAAAAAGAGATTAAATTAGATATATACCTAACGATGGCCTTCTTCTTCCCTCAGTCGCAAACGATTGCCTTCTTCTTCCCTCAGTCGCAAAAACGATCGCACAGAGTAAATGATCTTCTTCCCTCAGTCGATCCCCTTCTTTCTTCGAAATGATCACCGATCGCCTTCTTCTTGGAAATGATCCTGGTAAATTAATTATGGATTTATTATTAAACTTTAAATTAAAGAAAAAGAGATTAAATTAGATATATACCTAACGATGGCCTTCTTCTTCCCTCAGTCGCAAACGATTGCCTTCTTCTTCCCTCAGTCGCAAAAACGATCGCACAGAGTAAATGATCTTCTTCCCTCAGTCGATCCCCTTCTTTCTTCGAAATGATCACCGATCGCCTTCTTCTTGGAAATGATCCTTTTCCCAGGTTTCTTGGAGAGAGCCGCTAAGGTGAGAGCCAGGGGAAATTGAACGGTAAATTAATTTACCGTTCAATTTCCCCTGGCTCTCACCTTAGCTGCTCTCTCCAAGAAACCTGGGAAAAGGATCATTTCCAAGAAGAAGGCGATCGGTGATCATTTCGAAGAAAGAAGGGGATCGACTGAGGGAAGAAGATCATTTACTCTGTGCGATCGTTTTTGCGACTGAGGGAAGAAGAAGGCAATCGTTTGCGACTGAGGGAAGAAGAAGGCCATCGTTAGGTATATATCTAATTTAATCTCTTTTTCTTTAATTTATTGTTTAATAATAAATCCATAATTAATTTACCGTTCAATTTCCCCTGGATCTCATCTTAGCGGCTCTCTCCAAGAAACCTGGGAAAAGTATCATTTCCAAGAAGAAGGCGATCGGTGATCATTTGAAGAAAGAAGGGGATCGACTGAGGGAAGAAGATCATTTACTCTGTGCGATCTTTTTTGCGACTGAGGGAAGAAGAAGGCCATCGTTAGGTATATATCTAATTTAATCTCTTTTTCTTTAATTTATTGTTTAATAATAAATTCATAATTAATTTACCGTTCAATTTCCCTAGCTCTCATCTTAGCTGCTCTCTCCTAGAAACCTGGGAAAAGGATCATTTCCAAGAAGAATGCGAGGTGATCATTTCCAAGAAGAAGTTGATCGACTGAGGTTTGTCCCTAATTTATTCTGTTTTTTCTTTAATTTTTAATTTAATATTTATCAGCAACCAGATGTACTGCTTCTTTCATCAGCGATTGTGACTCACCAAACCCTGTAACTCAATATTACACTAATCAAACTTTCTTGTAACAGCATGTTTGAGGAATAAATGGTATTTCAGTTGCTTCTAAGATAATTATTATCATCCACTCATATCTCCAACACACTAACCGTGAGGGGAAAGCTAAAAGCATGAGCATCACAAATGAAGAGAGTTTTGCAGCTATGAGTGTTCAAACATCACATTGAAACCTGAAGTGTAAGCTAACTTTAAGACGAATTGTGTACACACACACAGAGAGATGGGAAGGCGAGCATGAGCTTACATTAATTCTCCACGGAAATAGAAACTTCACTTCCAAAATAATCATAGCCTCATGCAGACTCAAAAAGCTCAGTGATGTCGTACAAGTACAACCTCACACAGGTAATGAAGGGCAAGAAAATGATAGTAGAGAGCAGCAGGGATAAAGAAGGCCGTCGAAGGCCAAGAAGGCAAGGTCTGGCAAACAAGATTAAAGGCAAATAAGGCAGTAAAGGGCTAAAAAAAAGGGATAGTCAAAACTGGTATCTCAAATGTTCTACACACACACACGAGCGCGTGTAGAATATTACAGCATGTATGCACTTGACAAATGCCGAGCTTGCACACATGCATACACCCACCCGCACACATGCATACACCCAGCTGCACACACCCGCACATTTGCATGCAAACAGACACAACTCATGCACACAGCCGCACCACGTGGGCGCAAGCATGTGTGCGCCACGGGGGCAGGGAGGGGTCCATGTGTACATGCATGCATACATCTCAACATATGCGTAGACACATATTAAACGTACATACAACTGAACATACAGACATGTAGACATACATATATAAACACACACATGCCCATATATACCTAAACAACATATGAACGCACAATCTCAACATTCAAAGGCAACACATACATGCAAAGATATAACTCAACATACATGACATTGTAGTAAAACTCCTAAACCGGCATCTATACCTACAATGTCTCCACCTTCTTTGGTTTAGAAAACCACAATCCCTCCACCTTTCATTGCTTTGTCCTCACGTATATTTTTATTTAAACCCCTTATAACATCTACTAAAGTCAAAAAAGAAAAAAAGAACAAGAAAAAAACACATCTTCAGTAACTTCTGATCCATTGATCAAGTGATTAATATGGTTTATTACCAAATATGATTTTCTTTTTTAAAAATCAATGAGGACATAATGAATTGTGCAGATCCATCAGTGAAAGGTGGAGAGATTAGGTACTAAATCACAGCTATATGAATTCTCCTACAGCATATAGGGTCTGCTTAGCCAGTTTTACTGTTTGAAGGCACAACAAGCAATGGTGGTCTTAACCAACAAAAGTGCATGAGGGACATCTTAGAAATTTCAGCCCCACTAGTCCTCGTGAGGAATATTATATTAAGAGTCTGCAAATAGAGCATAGCATGTTTGGGGAATTGTGGTTTCACTTGTTTTGTTCTAGGAAATCTGTTTTATCTTGTCACTGCTAAGAAGATGTTTTACTTAGATTCTGTGTGTAGATCATAAATCAGGTTGGGTAATCAACTGGATGGTCCATCATGTGCTTCTGTCAGTGGAAACAACCAAATTTGCAAATCAAGTTGAAATATAATTTATCCAAAGGGGAAGGCATCCAAAAGTGGCATGGTTATTTACTAACACTCGTAAATTTTTTTTAAGAAACCCAATTGCTGTTTTAGATGAGATGTATTCCATTTCATCATAATAAGAAAGAGGAAGGGAGAAGTTAAAAATCAGAAGAAAATCTAGCTCCAGCAGTGTAAATATACTTTTGGTAGGTATGTTTCAATGGGCATTGCATTACTTGCTGAAAAGATCTCTCTGAGATCACAAAAGAATCCGTAATGCTACAATATTTTGAAAGATACTATGTTAGGAATACTAAATTCCCACATGCAAGACTGCTAAGATTGTTAGGGGAACATATATGGTTTCTGCAGAATTTGAAAAAGTGCCAAGAAGAATGTCATTAGTACACTGTATACAATGGTGATGATAAAAGAAAGTTAACAATCTAAATAGAAGAATTTGACTTCCTCTTTTCGAAGAAGAAGGATATTGACAGTTTATTTCATTTTTTGCTACCGAAATGCTACTGGCTCTTTTTAAATTTCTGTTTAATGATTAATTTACCCTTCCATTTTCCGCTGCCCATAAAACTCAGTTGGCTCTCATCTCAGCAGCTCTTTTTTCTTTCAGATTCTGATATCACACTCCCTATTTTAGAGAGAGAAAATGAATCAAATTATACGCCGGAGTTTTTCTAGTATTCTGAGAGGAGAGGTGTGTCTCTAATCGCTTAATATCTCACAATGCACTAAATTTTTCTTAATTTTTTACGCCAGAGCTCATTAACGGGTATATTTCTTTGCAGTGGCTTAGAAGAAAAGCAATTGATATGCTTGTAATCGATGTTGATGGTTCACAAAAGAAATATGATCACCCCAAACACGGAGAAATTTTTAGTTCAGCTACAGCATACAAAGCTTTTTTAAACAGGGATCTGATCTTGAAAGGATCAAAAGCTGGAAATTCTTACACAAATGGAGGATCTTTTCAAGCTGAATTAGCTGTCTTATATGACCTTTCCAGAGACTTACCAGACGGTCTAATGGTAAATAGGACAATTATAAACATTGATTGCCAAAGTCTTCATATGTTAATGGTAGACAAAAGGAAAATGAAGTCAGAAGTTCTCCATTCGGTCTTCTCACTTAAGATGAAATGGTAAATCACTTGATTTTAACTATATTTTTAATATATTTTTCATGTTCTAATTTGAATTCATTTTGCAGTGATGTTCACACGAGGCTTCTTCAAAAGTTGGGTGGTAAAGTTAGATACATTAGCATTGATTCATGTTCTAATACAGCTGACTTTCTATCCAAACAAAAAAGAAAAGAAGTTTTTGGCAAGAAGGTGGCCGAGTTAAATGAAAAGTAAAAAAATCATTGCACATATATATTGAGGCCTGAAAAACTATGAATATTTTGCTACTAGCTGCCTGTGTATAATTTTTAATCATTTGTTAGAGGATCCTACTTCACATGAATGTGACCTTTCCTAAATTTTTGTTATTTGATGAGAACAGATTGCGAGGTTAAAAGTAGGGAAAAAGAATTGGAGAAAACTGGCATTTCTATCGTCTGCTGTAAGTAACTGAAAGCACTTCCTGTCTTCCAACCATTGTTTTACTGGCATGGCTCTGTTATTTTTATCCTTCCACTCATTTGCAACAACTGCTGCTACCCGGTTCACAGAAACTCTTGCTTTTGCAAGCTCCCTCTCAAGAGTCTTTATCCCTTCCTACAAATATTGGACTGTATAATTTAGACTTCTTTTTTTTAGGAGGAGGTTAACAGAAAAAGAGATTAAATCTGATATATACCTAACGATGGCCTTCTTCTTGGAAATGATCCTTTTCTCAGGTTTCTTGGAGAGAGCCGCTAAGATGAGAGCCAGGGGAAATTGAACGGTAAATTAATTATGGATTTATTATTAAACAATAAATTAAAGAAAAAGAGATAAAATTAGATATATACCTGACGATGGCCTTCTTCTTCCCTCAGTCGCAAAAACGATCGCACAGAGTAAATGATCTTCCTCCCTCAGTCGATCCCTTTCTTTCTTCAAAATGATCACCGATCGCCTTCTTCTTGGAAATGATCCTTTTCCCAGGTTTCCTGGAGAAAGCCGCTAAGATGAGAGCCAGGGGAAATTGAACGGTTAATTAATTATGGATTTATTATTAAACAATAAATTAAAGAAAAAGAGATTAAATTAGATATATACCTAACGATGGCCTTCTTCTTCCCTCAGTCGCAAACGATTGCCTTCTTCTTCCCTCAGTTGCAAAACGATCGCACAGAGTAAATGATCTTCTTCCTTCAGTCGATCCCCTTCTTTCTTCAAAATGATCACCGATCGCCTTCTTCTTGGAAATGATCCTTTTCCAGGTTTCCTGGAGAGAGCCGCTAAGATGAGAGCCAGGAGAAATTGAACGGTAAATTAATTATGGATTTATTATTAAACAATAAATAAAGAAAAAGAGATTAAATTAGATATATACCTAACGATGGCCTTCTTCTTCCCTCAGTCGCAAACGATTGCCTTCTTCTTCCCTCAGTCGCAAAAACGATCGCACAGAGTAAATGATCTTCTTCCCTCAGTCGATCCCCTTCTTTCTTCAAAATGATCACCGATCGCCTTCTTCTTGGAAATGATCCTTTTCCCAGGTTTCTTGAAGAGAGCCGCTAAGATGAGAGCCAGGGGAAATTGAACGGTAAATTAATTATGGATTTATTATTAAACAATAAATTAAAGAAAAAGAGATTAAATTAGATATATACCTAACGATGGCCTTCTTCTTCCCTCTGTCGCAAACGATTGCCTTCTTCTTCCCTCAGTCGCAAAAACGATCGCACAGAGTAAATGATCTTCTTCCCTCAGTCGATCCCCTTCTTTCTTCAAAATGATCACCGATCGCCTTCTTCTTGGAAATGATCCTTTTCCCAGGTTTCTTGAAGAGAGCCGCTAAGATGAGAGCCAGGGGAAATTGAACGGTAAATTAATTATGGATTTATTATTAAACAATAAATTAAAGAAAAAGAGATTAAATTGGATATATACCTAACGATGGCCTTCTTCTTCCCTCTGTCGCAAACGATTGCCTTCTTCTTCCCTCAGTCGCAAAAACGATCGCACAGAGTAAATGATCTTCTTCCCTCAGTCGATCCCCTTCTTTCTTCAAAATGATCACCGATCGTCTTCTTCTTAGAAATGATCCTTTTCCCAGGTTTCTTGGAGAGAGCCGCTAAGATGAGAGCCAGGGGAAATTGAACGGTAAATTAATTATGGATTTATTATTAAACAATAAATTAAAGAAAAAGAGATTAAATTAAATATATACCTAACGATGGCCTTCTTCTTCCCTCAGTCGCAAAAGATTGCCTTCTTCTTCCCTCAGTCGCAAAAACGATCGCACAGAGTAAATGATCTTCTTCCCTCAGTCGATCCCCTTCTTTCTTCAAAATGATCATCGATCGCCTTCTTCTTGAAAATGATCCTTTTCCCTGGTTTCTTGGAGAGAGCCGCTATGATGAGAGCCAGCGGAAATTGAACGGTAAATTATTTATGGATTTATTATTAAACAATAAATTAATGAAAAAGAGATTAAATTGGATATATACCTAACGATGGCCTTCTTCTTCCCTCTGTCGCAAACGATTGCCTTCTTCTTCCCTCAGTCGCAAAAACGATCGCACAGAGTAAATGATCTTCCCTCAGTCGATCCCCTTCTTTCTTCAAAATGATCACCGATCGCCTTCTTCTTGGAAAAGATCCTTTTCCTTGGTTTCTTGGAGAGAGCCGCTAAGATGAGAGCCAGGGGAAATTGAACGGTAAATTAATATGGATTTATTATTAAACAATAAATTAAAGAAAAAGAGATTAAATTAGATATATACCTAACGATGGCCTTCTTCTTCTCTCAGTCGCAAACGATTGCCTTCTTCTTACCTCAGTCGCAAAAACGATCTCACAGAGTGAATGATCTTCTTCCCTCAGTCGATCCCCTTATTTCTTCAAAATGATCACCGATCGCCTTCTTCTGGGAAATGATCCTTTTTTCAGGTTTCTTGGAGAGAGCCGCTAAGATGAGAGCCAGGGGAAATTGAACGGTAAATTAATTATGGATTTATTATTAAACAATAAATTAAAGAAAAAGAGATTAAATTAGATATATACCTAACGATGGCCTTCTTCTTCCCTCAGTCGCAAACGATTGCCTTCTTCTTCCCTCACTCGCAAAACGATCGTACAGAGTAAATGATCTTCTTCCCTCAGTCGATCCCCTTCTTTCTTCAAAATGATCACCGATCGCCTTCTTCTTGGAAATGATCCTTTTCCCAGGTTCTTGGAGAGAGCCGCTAAGATGAGAGCCAGGGGAAATTGAACGGTAAATTAATTATGAATTTATTATTAAACAATAAATTAAAGAAAAAGAGATTAAATTAGATATATACCTAACGATGGCCTTCTTCTTCTCTCAGTCGCAAACGATTGCCTTCTTCTTCCCTCAGTCGCAAAAAACGATCGCACAGAGTAAATGATCTTCTTCCCTCAGTCGATCCCTTCTTTCTTCAAAATGATCACCGATCGCCTTCTTCTTGGAAATGATCCTTTCCCAGGTTTCTTGGAGAGAGCCGCTAAGATGAGCTCAGTCGCAAAAACGATCGCACAGAGTAAATGATCTTCTTCCCTCAGTCGATCCCCTTCTTTCTTCAAAATGATCACCGATCGCCTTTTTCTTGGAAATGATCCTTTTCCCATGTTTCTTGGAGAGAGCCGCTAAGATGAGAGCCAGGGGAAATTGAACGGTAAATTAATTATGGATTTATTATTAAACAATAAATTAAAGAAAAAGAGATTAAATTGGATATATACCTAACGATGGCCTTCTTCTTCCCTCTGTCGCAAACGATTGCCTTCTTCTTCCCTCAGTGGCAAAAACGATCGCACATAGTAAATGATCTTCTTCCCTCAGTCGATCCCCTTCTTTCTTCAAATTGATCACCGATCGCCTTCTTCTTGAAAATGATCCTTTTCCCTGGTTTTGGAGTGAGCCGCTAAGATGAGAGCCAGCGGAAATTGAACGGTAAATTAATTATGGATTTATTATTAAACAATAAATTAATGAAAAGAGATTAAATTGGATATATACCTAACGATGGCCTTCTTCTTCCCTCTGTCGCAAACGATTGCCTTCTTCTTCCCTCAGTCGCAAAAACGATCTCACAGAGTAAATGATCTTCTTCCTCAGTCGATCCCCTTCTTTCTTCAAAATGATCACCGATCGCCTTCCTCTTGGAAAAGATCCTTTTCCCAGGTTTCTTGGAGAGAGCCTTAATTATGGATTTATTATTAAACAATAAATTAAAGAAAAAGAGATTAAATTAGATATATACCTAACGATGGCCTTCTTCTTCCCTCAGTCGCAAACGATTGCCTTCTTCTTCCCTCAGCCGCAAAAACGATCGCACATAGTAAATGATCTTCTTCTCTCAGTCGATCCCCTTCTTTCTTCAAAATGATCACCGATCGCCTTCTTCTTGGAAATGATCCTTTTCCAGGTTTCTAGGAGAGAGCGGCTAAGATGAGAGCCAGGGGAAATTGAACGGTAAATTAATTATGGATTTATTATTAAACAATAAATTAAAGAAAAAGAGATTAAATTAGATATATACCTAACGATGGCCTTCTTCTTCCCTCAGTCGCAAAAGATTGCCTTCTTCTTCCCTCAGTCGCAAAAACGATCGCACAGAGTAAATGATCTTCTTCCCTCAGTCGATCCCCTTCTTTCTTCAAAATGATCACCGATCGCCTTCTTCTTGGAAATGATCCTTTTCTCAGGTTTCCTAGAGAGAGCCGCTAAGATGAGAGCCAGGGGAAATTGAACGGTAAATTAATTATGGATTTATTATTAAACAATAAATTAAAGAAAAAGAGATTAAATTAGATTTATACCTAACGATGGCCTTCTTCTTCCCTCAGTCGCAAAAGATTGTCTTCTTCTTCCCTCAGTCGCAAAAACGATCGCACAGAGTAAATGATCTTCTTCCCTCAGTCGATCCCCTTCTTTCTTTAAAATGATCACCGATCGCCTTCTTCATGGAAATGATCCTTTTCCCAGGTTTCTTGGAGAGAGCCGCTAAGATGAGAGCCAGGGGAAATTGAACGGTAAATTAATTATGGATTTATTATTAAACAATAAATTAAAGAAAAAGAGATTAAATTAGATATATACCTAACGATGGCCTTCTTCTACCCTCAGTCGCAAACGATTGCCTTCTTCTTCCCTCAGTCGCAAAAACGATCGCACAGAGTAAATGATCTTCTTCTCTCAGTCGATCCCCTTCTTTCTTCAAAATGATCACCGATCGCCTTCTTCTAGGAAATGATCCTTTTCCCAGGTTTCTTGGAGAGAGCCGCTAAGATGAGAGCCAGGGGAAATTGAACGGTAAATTAATTATGGATTTATTATTAAACAATAAATTAAAGAAAAAGAGTAGATATATACCTAACGATAGCCTTCTTCTTCCCTCAGTCGCAAACGATTACCTTCTTCTTTCCTCAGTCGCAAAAACGATCGCACAGAGTAAATGATCTTCTTCCCTCAGTCAATCCCCTTCTTTCTTCAAAATGATCACCGATCGCCTTTTTCTTGGAAATGATCCTTTTCCCAGGTTTCTTGGAGAGAGCCGCTAAGATAAGAGCCAGGGGAAATTGAACGGTAAATTAATTATAGATTTATTATTAAACAATAAATTAAAGAAAAAGAGATTAAATTGGATATATATCTAACGATGGCCTTCTTCTTCCCTCTGTCGCAAACGATTGCCTTCTTCTTCCCTCAGTGGCAAAAACGATCGCACATAGTAAATGATCTTCCCTCAGTCGATCCCCTTCTTTCTTCAAAATGATCACCGATCGCCTTCTTCTTGAAAATGATCCTTTTCCCTGGTTTCTTGGATTGAGCCGCTAAGATGAGAGCCAGCGGAAATTGAACAGTATATTAATTATGGATTTATTATTAAACAATAAATTAATGAAAAAGAGATTAAATTGGATATATACCTAACGATGGCCTTCTTCTTCCCTCTGTCGCAAACGATTGCCTTCTTCTTCCCTCAGTCGCAAAAACGATCACACAGAGTAAATGATCTTCTTCCCTCAGTCGATCCCCTTCTTTCTTCAAAATGATCACCGATCGCCTTCCTCTTGGAAAAGATCCTTTTCCCAGGTTTCTTGGAGAGAGCCTTAATTATGGATTTATTATTAAACAATAAATTAAAGAAAAAGAGATTAAATTAGATATATACCTAACGATGGCCTTCTTCTTCCCTCAGTCGCAAACGATGGCCTTCTTCTTCCCTCAGCCGCAAAAACGATCGCACATAGTAAATGATCTTCTTCCCTCAGTCGATCCCCTTCTTTCTTCATAATGATCACCGATCGCCTTCTTCTTGGAAATGATCCTTTTCCCAGGTTTCTTGGAGAGAGCGGCTAAGATGAGAGCCAGGCGAAATTGAACGGTAAATTAATTATGGATTTATTATTAAACAATAAATTAAAGAAAAAGAGATTAAATTAGATATATACCTAACGATGGCCTTCTTCTTCCCTTAGTCGCAAACGATTGCCTTCTTCTTCCCTCAGTCGCAAAAACGATCGCACAGAGTAAATGATCTTCTTCCCTCAGTCGATCCCCTTCTTTCTTCAAAATGATCACCGATCGCCTTCTTCTTGGAAATGATCCTTTTCTCAGGTTTCTTGGAGAGAGCCGCTAAGTTGAGAGCCAGGGGAAATTGAACGGTAAATTAATTATGGATTTATTATTAAACAATAAATTAAAGAAAAAGAGATTAAATTAGATATATACCAAACGATGGCCTTCTTCTACCCTCAGTCGCAAACGATTGCCTTCTTCTTCCCTCAGTCGCAAAAACGATCGCACAGAGTAAATGATCTTCTTCCCTCAGTCGATCCCCTTCTTTCTTCAAAATGATCACCGATCGCCTTCTTCTTGGAAATGATCCTTTTCTCAGGTTTCCTGGAGAGAGCCGCTAAGATGAGAGCCAGGGGAAATTGAACGGTAAATTAATTATGGATTTATTATTAACAATAAATTAAAGAAAAAGAGATTAAATTAGATTTATACCTAACGATGGCCTTCTTTTCCCTCAGTCGCAAAAGATTGTCTTCTTCTTCCCTCAGTCGCAAAAACGATCGCACAGAGTAAATGATCTTCTTCCCTCAGTCGATCCCCTTCTTTCTTCAAAATGATCACCGATCGCCTTCTTCATGGAAATGATCCTTTTCCCAGGTTTCTTGGAGAGAGCCGCTAAGATGAGAGCCAGGGGAAATTGAACGGTAAATTAATTATTGATTTATTATTAAACAATAAATTAAAGAAAAAGAGATTAAATTAGATATATACCAAACGATGGCCTTCTTCTACCCTCAGTCGCAAACGATTGCCTTCTTCTTCCCTCAGTCGCAAAAACGATCGCACAGAGTAAATGATCTTCTTCCCTCAGTCGATCCCCTTCTTTCTTCAAAATGATCACCGATCGCCTTCTTCTTGGAAATGATCCTTTTCTCAGGTTTCTGGAGAGAGCCGCTAAGATGAGAGCCAGGGGAAATTGAACGGTAAATTAATTATGGATTTATTATTAAACAATAAATTAAAGAAAAAGAGATTAAATTAGATTTATACCTAACGATGGCCTTCTTCTTCCCTCAGTCGCAAAAGATTGTCTTCTTCTTCCCTCAGTCGCAAAAAACGATCGCACAGAGTAAATGATCTTCTTCCCTCAGTCGATCCCCTTCTTACTTCAAAATGATCACCGATCGCCTTCTTCTTGGAAATGATCCTTTTCTCAGGTTTCTTGGAGAGAGCCGCTAAGATGAGAGCCAGGGGAAATTGGACGGTAAATTAATTATGGATTTATTATTAAACAATAAATTAAAGAAAAAGAGATTAAATTAGATATATACCTAACGATGGCCTTCTTCTTTCCTCTGTCGCAAACGATTGCCTTCTTCTTCCCTCAGTCACAAAAACGATCGCACAGAGTAAATGATCTTCTTCCCTCAGTCGATCCCCTTCTTTCTTCAAAATGATCACCGATTGCCTTCTTCTTGAAAATGATCCTTTTCCCTAGTTTCTTGGAGAGAGCCGCTAAGATGAGAGCCAGGGGAAATTGAACGGTAAATTAATTATGGATTTATTATTAAATAATAAATTAAAGAAAAAGAGATTAAATTAGATATATACCTAACGATGGCCTTCTTCTTCCCTCTGTCGCAAACGATTGCCTTCTTCTTCCCTCAGTCGCAAAAACGATCACACAGAATAATGATCTTCTTCCCTCAGTCGATCCCCTTCTTTCTTCAAAATGATCACCGATCGCCTTCTTCTTGGAAATGATCCTTTTCTCAGGTTTCTTGGAGAGAGCCGCTAAGATGAGAGCCAGGGGAAATTGAACGGTAAATTAATTATGGATTTATTATTAAACAATAAATTAAAGAAAAAGAGATTAAATTAGATTTATACCTAACGATGTCCTTCTTCTTCCCTCAGTCGCAAAAGATTGTCTTCTTCTTCCCTCAGTCGAAAAAACGATCGCACAGAGTAAATGATCTTCTTCCCTCAGTCGATCCCCTTCTTTCTTCAAAATGATCATCGATCGCCTTCTTCTTGGAAATGATCCTTTTCTCAGGTTTCCTGGAGAGAGCCGCTAAGATGAGAGCCAGGGGAAATTGAACGGTAAATTAATTATGGATTTATTATTAAACAATAAATTAAAGAAAAAGAAATTAAATTAGATTTATACCTAACGATGGCCTTCTTCTTCCCTCAGTCGCAAAAGATTGTCTTCTTCTTCCCTCAGTCGCAAAAACGATCGCACAGAGTAAATGAACTTCTTCCCTCAGTCGATCCCCTTCTTTCTTCAAAATGATCACCGATCGCCTTCTTCTTGGAAATGATCCTTTTCTCAGGTTCCTGGAGAGAGCCGCTAAGATGAGAGCCAGGGGAAATTGAACGGTAAATTAATAATGGATTTATTATTAAACAATAAATTAAAGAAAAAGTGATTAAATTAGATTTATACCTAACGATGGCCATCTTCTTCCCTCAGTCGCAAACGATTGCCTTCTTCTTCCCTCAGTCGCAAAAAAGATCACACAGAATAAATGATCTTCTTCCCTCAGTCGATCCCCTTCTTTCTTCAAAATGATCACCGATCGCCTTCTTCTTGGAAATGATCCTTTTCTCAGGTTTCCTGGAGAGAGCCGCTAAAGATGAGAGCCAGGGGAAATTGAACGGTAAATTAATTATGGATTTATTATTAAACAATAAATTAAAGAAAAAGAGATTAAATTAGATTTATACCTAACGATGGCCTTCTTCTTCCCTCAGTCGCAAAAGATTGTCTTCTTCTTCCTCAGTCGCAAAAACGATCGCACAGAGTAAATGATCTTCTTCCCTCAGTCGATCCCCTTCTTTCTTCAAAATGATCACCGATCGCCTTCTTCTTGGAAATGATCCTTTTCTCAGGTTTCCTGGAGAGAGCCGCTAAGATGAGAGCCAGGGGAAATTGAACGGTAAATTAATTATGGATTTATTATTAAACAATAAATTAAAGAAAAAGAGATTAAATTAGATTTATACCTAACGATGGC
>JAVJIF010026362.1:0-44008 GCA_038442645.1 Agave tequilana
TTTTCCAATTTCCATAGTCATGCATGGCAACATGGGTGATTCTAGAATCAATAGATTAGGCACAAATTTCTTTGAATGGGTCCTTCTCCCAGACACGGTTACCATCTAATTAATTGGGCCACATCTCTTTGTCTAAAGATGTGTTAGGCTTGGGATTCATCATCTCATCGAAATGAACAAGTCTCTACTGATTACAAGTAAATGCAGTGAGAATAACGTCTAACTTTGGGCTAACGGGTCGTGTCCACGAGGAGGAATGCGATGAAAACCTTTTGATATATTGTTCCGAAAGTAAAGAATGGTGTTAATTTTTTTTTTAAATGCGAAAAGAGAATGGAGAGTAGAAAGATAATTGAAAGAAAACTTAAAATTTGGAGAAGGTTTTGAAAAAGATGATCTTTAAAAAGGCTTGAAAATGATTGGTTGTTTGTTTTTAATATATGAAAAGATCCGGGCTCACTATCTTACCACCCAACGATATATTCTTCTCTTGAAAAATTTCAATGTCTCAGCTTGATCATAGGCGAAAACTTAAGCTTGAATTTCAAAAGTCTTAAGTACAGCAATAAGATTGTTTGAAAAGTTAACTCATTTTTTTTTTTAAGAATTCATCTTGAACTGAATGTTAAATCATCAAGTCGTCTTTCAAGTATGTAATAAAAAACAAGTTCAAGTGATGTTTTAAAATAAGTTTTAGAAATTCAAACCCATCCTCATGTGCCTTCAAGAACACTTTCAAAGAAGCAAGGTTTAGTTTAAGGCATTCATATGATTCCGTTGAGTTGTAACCCTTTAAGTCTTCTTTCTGGATCATCTTGAATCATCAGATTTGAGTTTCGATAGCAAAAGTTATGATTCAAATATTAAAATGTATCCAGTCTGATTTGAGTCAAAATTGCTTCATCTCATCCGTTGATCTTCTCTCTATCCATTTATCCCTTTGGATTTTGAATTTGAACTCTGTATTTGACGTTATCCTCGGTTGATGTTTAGCTAACTAAAACTTGTAATGTGACAATATATATGCAATATCTGTAATCGATCATCTACCGACGATGGTGGTATGGAATCGTCACTTAACCCAAAACAGGACTTGTCAACTTCTCTCTGTGACCCTCTTAATGAAATTTGGAATTGAAAGCTTAAAACTTGTGAATATCTCCAGACTTTAGAGAGGTGTTTCAAACATTGAGGACCTTTCTCTTTTTCTTTAGAACAAGGACCCTTTTATTGTGTGGACTTTGTTCAACATTGAAGATGGGCGACAAAACAATTTCTGGAAAGACAAATGGTATGGACAAACAACTTTGCGATGCCTTTTTCCTAATTTTGTTTACATTGGCCAAGAGAAAAAACCTCGGTAACATTCTAATGGAGGAGATTCAGGTGGCGTCTTGAATTCTCCCACATAGGCTCCAAGACCCAAAGGAAGTCTTGATCTTATCTCTTCTTCAACAAGGTCATCAACAAGCTTCTAAGTATTGATGCTAAGATTGACAAAGAGGAGAAGGAGTTGATGTTGGCCCAAAGGCTCATCACTCTAATTTTGATGATGATTAACTCATGTAGTTATAGTACTAATGATCTTACGTTTATTAAGTTTCAAATGTTCAATCAAGATCTTAGTCGGTGTTTAGCTTCAACAAAGATTCGAAGTCAAGTTTTGGAACTATCACGTGTTAATTCAAGAGCTCGTGCTTCAAGATCGCATCAAGTACTCAAAGAGGAGTTTAGCTCGTTTGGATTAAGTTTGGTTCAAGTTAAGATGAAGAGAAGATTTTCAAGAGAAAATTTTCGAAAAGGCTTGAAGTCTAGTTTGAAGTTTAAGATTTTTGTTTTAGATAAAACGTAAATGATAAATTAGTTGTAGATTGCTCAAGCTCATACACACACAACAACTGTTATATCATTTTTATAACAAATAGTTTTAGTTTTAATTTTGGTTTTGAGTTTCAAGATTAGATCTTTATTTTCATGAATAGATTTCATCAAAATAAGTTTACATGGTTTATATGTGAATTGGATTTCATCCATATACATTGTTACTTCATATTGCTTAAAAACTTATTTTGATGAGTTCAATTCATGTTTTAAAGTTTTGTATTTATCAAAACGTATTTTAGAGCTTATTGTAAAAAACAAGTATATTTTATTTACTGTGTAATGGATCATTTCCATATGCACTGTGCTTCAAATGTGTTTAAATATCTTATTTTTGCATTTGAACAAGTTTTAGAAAAATCGGTTTTTCATTTAGGAGATGGTTTTTGAAAAATACAATTTTTTGTTTAAGCTTTAATTTCTATGCTTTAAAAATAGTTCAAATTATTTGTAATATGTCTTGATTTTTGATCACACATATTTATACTTCAAAATTAACATGAACTTATTTTTGTGGAATTTATGGAGTTTCGTTGGAATTTATAGGTGTTTTCAAATCCAGATTTTCAACCCTATAAATCCTGTATCTGGGCTACTGTCAGCCGACCGACCGGTCGACCGACACATGGCTCGGTCGACCGAGCGGTCGACTGACATGCACATAAATGTGCACAAGCCCATAGCCTGGGCTCGACCGACCGACTGGTCGACCGTAGCTAGGCTCGGTCGACCGAGCGGTCGGCTGACTGGCTCACCCAACTCTCGGTTGGGTGGCGTTCGACCGAACAGCAGCCGATATAGAGGATTCCTCTCTGTGGCCTGGGGACGGTCGACCGGGCGGTCGACCAGAAACCCCAACGGTCAGAAAAATGACCGTTGGCCGTTCATCCGGCCAGTCGACCGACAGGTCAATATTGGCTTATAACGGCTAGTTTTTGACAGCCTATAAAATGGGGTCTTTTGGCCAGTTTTTAACAAGATTTTTGGAGAAGTTTTGAAGCTAGGTTTTGAAAAACACCTAGAGGGGGGGGGTGAATAGGTGTTATTGCTAATCTAACAATCTTTTTAAAACTAAGATGGATGAATAATGCAACGATCTCTCAAAACAAGACTAAGAGCCGACCCCGTGAGAGGTTCTGAACTCCTCCTCCTCCCAATTCCCTTGAATGGGTTAGAGGTGCGCAATGCAACTTGTTGTATGAGAATTGATCGAACAAAGGATGAATAAATATGCAATGATGAGATGCACACAAGATATCACAAGTATTACAAACTTGAAGTAATAGCACAAGGAAAGAAACAAGATCACAAGTAATTAAAAGCAATAGAGTGCAATAGAAATTAAAAGCAAAATAGAGAGCAAGAGTAAAAGACAATCGCAACACAAGTATTTTTTTCGAGGTTCGAGCCACCGCTCTACTCCCCGCCTTCACCTCCGTGAAGGGTTTCCACTATCCACCGAGGACGATTACAACGGTCTACCGAAGACCCGAGCACCGAGCTCCACCAAGTATAATAACCTCTACCGAAGAGGTGTCTCCACAAGAACAAGAAGATCAGAAGAACAAGAGTGATCACAACAAGATCACCAAACTCTTTTACAACACTCTCACTCTTTTTACAACTTCACTATAGAATGAGTTAGGGATTTTTGGCTCTATGAAGTGTAGTGAGAAAAACTCAGTTGTAGAGATGATTTTTGTAAAGGAACACAACTGAAACTAGCTCAAGAAAGAGTTAGAAAATGGAGAGCTTAAACACTTTTCTTTTCTCTTTGAAACTTTGAAAACTTGAGGATTTTTCTTGGTATTTTGTAAGAGAGTCTTCTCCTCTATTTATAGGGAGAGAAATAGGTTTAAAACATTTTATTTAGTCCTTATTTGCTATGAAAAAGAACTGGAAAACCCTGAAAAAGTCTGCCAAAAAGTAATCTGGAAAACAGATTTCAGAATTGCACAAAAGAGGAAAGAGCCGTTGGGCATTTGCAGGCTTGGCGGTCGACCGCCAGCTTAGCTGGCAAAGAGCCGTTGGCTCGGGTCTTCTAGCGGTCGACCGCCGGTCGACCAGAAAACCCGAGAGCAACTGCTCACAGTCGGTCGACCGGGGCGGTCGACCGACAGACGTGCACAAATGTGCACGTCCTGGCACTGGCGCCGGTCAGCCTGAAACAGGAAAAACAGTATATTTTCTTGACTAGAAAATTTGTAAAATAGTTTTGGGTTTGAACAAACTTAAGTAACATGCTAGTAGGAGTATATAACATGATCTAAACATGATATTTATTTGTAAAACTTAGGGTCATGTAAATATCTACTAAGGCATGAAACCAAATTTAAAACATGAAAACTTAAATACAAGACTCACATTTTAACAAAACCAAATTGTGTATGAGTATCCTAGAGCCACATCCAACACTCAAACTTTAACATTCTATTCTTACATTTGTTCTAGGTACTACAAGTGCTTCAAGAGGGCTTTACACCATAAGGTCTTCAACACTTGATCCTTGAGCCCAATTTGAGTTGACTTGAGTCCAAAACATTTGCTAATAGGGAATAAACCTTCTAGATGAGTTAGATCCCTGAAACACACTTAACCAATAAACAATATTAGTACAAATAACTAATATGTTTTGTAATCAACAAAACACACTAAACAAGGGTGATTGTAACCTTGGGCCAACAATCTCCCCCTTTTTGATGATGACAAAACATATACGTTATTTTAAACAAAAATGGAAGAAGAGCTTGGAAAGCTCCCCCTCAAATAATGCTATGTATCAATAATGCTATGAAAAAGCTAAATACATAAGACATTGGAAACACATAGTTTTGTCAAAAACTCAAATACATCAAAATAGTACACCATAAACAAACAAAACAACAAACAAACTTATACTTTTTCTCCCCCTTTTTGTCATACATCAAAAAGGGTTAAACAAATAAAACAAAAGAAATTTTTCTTTAAGAATCCAAAATGCAAACATTCAACTCACCACAAATAAAGGAAAATCTAGCATAATCTAATGGTTTAGTAAAAATATCGGCAAGTTGAAAATCGGTAGAAACATAATCAATATCAATATCACCTTTCTCATAATGATCTCTAAGAAAGTGATACCTAATGTCAATGTGTTTGGTTTTACTATGTTGATTTGCATTCTTTGTCATGTGAATTGTACTAGTATTATCACAAATATTTTAACATGATCAAAGTGTAAATCATAGTCGAGGAGAGTTTGTTTCATCCAAAGAACTTGTGCACAACAAGCTCCGGCCGCAACATACTCCGCCTCGGCGGTTGATAGGGCTACCGAATTTTGCTTTTTGGAAGACCAAGATACAAGACAATTACCTAAGAATTAACATGTTCCACTTGTGCTCTTCCTATCTACCCTACAACCCGCATAGTCGGCATCCGAAAAACTCTTCATATCAAATAGTCCGGTTTTCGGATACCACAAACCCATTTCAATAGTGCCCTTGAGGTATTTAATAATGCGTTTTACCGCTACTAAATGAGACTCCTTAGGACATGATTGAAAACGAGCACAAAGACAAACGGAAAACATGATATCCGGCCTACTAGCCATCAAATACAATAAACTACCTATCATGCTACGATAAACTTTAATGTCTACACTTTTACCTTGTTCATCCTTATCAAGCTTGGTAGTTGTTGCCATGAGAGTTTTGCTCACTTTAGCGCCTTCAAGTCCGAATCTCTTGATGAGTTTTTTTGTGTACTTGGCTTGATTAATGAAGATCCCATCCTTCCTTTGCTTGATTTGGAGTCCAAGGAAATAGTTGAGCTCCCCCATCATAGACATTTCAAATTCATCCTTCATGCATGATTCAAAGCTTGGCAAAGAGATTCATTAGTAGAACCAAAAATATATCATCTACATATATTTGCACAATAAGAATGTCATTTTCTACATGTTTTGTAAACAAAGTGGTGTCAATTTACCTTTCTTAAAACCATTTGAAATCAAAAATGAAGAAAGTCTTTCATACCAAGCCCTAGGGCTTGTTTTAAACCATAAAGAGCTTTATCTAATTTAAACACAAAATCCGGATGTGTAGGATCAACAAACCTGGAGGGTTGTTCAACATACACCTCCTCTTCAATAAAACCATTTAGAAAAGCACTTTTAACATCCATTTGAAACAATTTAAAATCTTTATATGAGGCAAATGCTAGTGTCATCCGTATGGCTTCAAGCCGTGCTACGGGTGCAAAGGTTTCTTCAAAATCGATTCCTTCGATTTGAGTGTAACCTTGGGCAACTAACCTAGCTTTATTCCTAACAACGTTACCCGATTCATCCAACTTGTTCTTAAAGATCCACTTAGTACCAATTGTTGGTCTATCATGGGGCCTAGGAGTAAGGTGCCAAACTTGGTTGCGCTCAAATTGATTGAGTTCCTCTTGCATGGCTAGCAACCAATATGAATCGGCCTCGGCTTCGAGGACGTTCTTGGGTTCAACATGAGAAATAAATGCATAATGTCCACAAAAATCTTGAAGTTTAGAGCGAGTGGTTACCCCTTTTGATACTTCACCTATGACGAGGTCCTTGGGATGATGAGGATTGTATCTCCAATCCTTTGGAAGTTGTTGAGTAGGCTCCACTTCAATTGATTGAATTTCATGTCCTTGAGCCTCTTCTACTTTAGCTTCACTTCCTTCATCATCCTTTGGCTTGTCTCCCATAGTAAGTGTATCCTCCAAGGTCACTTTCTCCAAGCCTTCATCCAAAGCATCTATTTCTATAACATTCTTAACAAACAAGTTAGATTCTTCAATCTTAACATGTATAGATTCCTCAATAGTCAAAGATGATTTATTGAAGATTCTATAAGCTTTACTAGAATTAGAATAACCCACAAAAATTGCCTCATAAGCTTTAGCATCAAATTTTCCTAAATCATCTTTTGTATTTAAAACAAAACATTTGCATCCAAAAACCTTGAAATATGAAACATTTGGTTTTCTAGAAAAGTACATTTCAAAAGAAGTCTTTGAAGTATTTTTACAGAAGAAAAACACGATTTGATATATAGCATGATGTATTTACGGCCTCGACCCACAAATAATGTGGTAGACCATATTCACTTAGCATTGTCCTAACCATCTCTTGTAAAGTTCGATTTTTCCTTTCAACTACTCCATTTTGTTGTGGAGTTCTAGGACAAGAAAGTTCATGCTTAATTCCATGTTCTTCATAAAAAGTGGTAAAGGGTAGGTTAATGAATTCACCTCCTCTATCACTTCTTATTCTTAAAATTGAAACATCTTTTTCTTTTTCAACTCTTTTCTTAAAAGTTTGGAATATGAAAGTACTTGATTTTTGTGTTTAAGAAAAAAAACCCAAGTAAATCGTGAAAAGTCATCAACCAAAACAAATGCAAATCTATTCCCACTTAGACTTTTGGTTTGTGTAGGGCAAATAGATCCATATGAATTAGCTCCAAAGGACGTGATGTCATGATATCCTTAATTGACTTGAAAGAAGACTTAGTTTGTTTCCCAAATTGACATGCGTCACAAACTCGGTCCTTTTCAAAACTCAAATAAGGAATACCTTTCACCATTTCCTTTGTGTTTAACTTAGAAATATGGTCAAAAGAAATATGCCCTAATCTCCTATGCCACAACCAAGAGTCATCATCGAGGGCTTTTAAACAAGTAATATTACAAGACATATTAGACATATCAATCATATAAATATTACTTTCACGAAAACCGAAAAACACACAAGTATTAGAAATTCTATCAATTACTTTACAAGCTACATTATCAAAAACTACATCAAAACCTTTATCACAAAGTTGACTAACACTCAAGAGGTTATGCTTGAGGCCATCAACTAAAACAACATTCTCAATTAAAGGGGATGTGCCGAGTTTTACATTAACAATACCGATGATTTTACCCTTGGCATCATCTCCGAAGGTGACGGTGCCACCTTCATGGTATCTTGATAGGGTTGCAAAGTTGTTGATGTCCCAAGTCATGTGCCTTGAGCAACCACTATCAAGATACCACAATCCTCTATGTCTTTGGGCCTTGGATGGTACCTACATCATTTAGCAAAATAGTTGACTTTGGTACCCAAATTTTCTTGGGTCCTTGAAAGTTAGTGTTGCGAACCCAAACATTATGATAAGATGCACTTAGTCTATCATAGCAAAAATTAGCTATGTGCCTTTTACGGCCACAATAAGAACATGAATACACTTTACTATACATGAATGCATGATGTGAGCGTGAAGTGTGAGCATGTTTTGGGGGTTTGCCATGATGTATAGGTTGTGTGGTATGAACATGAGCATGAGCATGATAAGCATTTTTCTTTGGGGCTTGTTTCTTAGGAAACATAGCCTCAATCTTCTTCTTATTAAACTCACAATTTTTTAAAACAATTCCTAATGAGTCTATTCTTTCTTTAAGCATGATAATCTCATTAGAATCAATTAGTAGGGACTTGCCTTTACAAGAAATCTTATATTTGTCAAAATTTTTTTGGGTGGAAACAAGAGTGGAAAGTAATTCATCTTTTCTTTAGAAAGAGTAAAAACTTGATGATTAAGAGATTCATTTTCCTTTTTCATTTTTAAATACTTTTTCTTAAGAAAATCATAGTTATGTGATAATTCTACAAAAGTTTCTCCTAACTCATCCATGGAAAGTTCATCATTTGGAGAAGTGGAAGGGGTTACCTTACTTGTGCTTTCATTGGCCATGAAGCACATGTTGGCGGTGTCGATTTCCTCCTCGGATTCGCTCTCGGAATCCCATATAGCTTTCATTGCCTTCTTCTTGTGGGGCTTCTTGGAGGTGGAAGGCTTTACTTTATCCGGACATTCCGCCACTATGTGTCCCGGCCTTTGACAATTGAAGCAAATAATCTTTCTTTCTTCTTTACCTCCTTGCCATCTCCTTCTTCCTTGAAATTTAGCCTTGTTGTACATCCTCCGGACGTTCTTCACAAGAAGTGAGAGCTCTTCGTCATCTTCTTCTTCTTCATCATCCTCGTCGGAGTGTGTGGATTGGCTTTTGAAGGCTATTGTCTTCTTCTTGGAAGGAGCCATTTCTTCTCTTACTTTCCTCTCCATCTCATGGGTTTTGAGGTTCCCAATGAGACCAATTAGCTCCATCTCCTCCTTGTCATTGAGTTCCTTCAAGGTGGTTGCTTTTACTTCCCATGAAGGAGGAAGAGCCCGGATGATCTTTCTTACTCTTTGATCGTTGTCGATAGCATCACCTAGAGAAGAAAGTCCATTAGTGATCTTTGTAAATCTTGTAACCATATCATCTATGGTTTCATTTTCTTGCATGCAAAAGTTCTCATATTGGGACCGAAGTAGGTCAATCTTAGCCCTCTTTACTTGTGAGGTCCCTTCATGTGTAACTAGCAAATGTGTCCAAATTTCATATGCGGACTTGCAATGAATTACTCTAGCTATGTCATCATCATTAAGGGCTTGAAGGAGTGCATAGTGAGTCCTAGCATTGGCATCAAATTCTTTGGTCTCTATTTCGGACCAAGTGGATTCATCACCGGGGGGTGCACTAAAGGGTTTGGTCACGGCCTTTGCAACTCGACTACCTAGAGATTGCAAGAAAACGGTCATCTTAACCTTCCATATGGGAAAGTTAAGTCCATCAAACTTAGGGGGTGTCTTAATACCATCGGCCATCTTTACTAAGTGAGAATGAATGAAATGATTAGCAATATTAGGATCTTTCTAGGTTGATAAGCCAAGAGCCTAGTAACCAAGCTCTGATACCAATTGAAAAACACCTAGAGGGGGGGTGAATAGGTGTTATTGCTAATCTAACAATCTTTTTAAAACTAAGATGGATGAATAATGCAACGATCTCTCAAAATAAGACTAAGAGCCGAATACCCCGTGAGAGGTTCTGAACTCCTCCCAATTCCCCTTGAATGGGTTAGAGGTGCGCAATGCAACCTTGTTGTATGAGAATTGATCGAACAAAGGATGAATAATATGCAATGATGAGATGCACACAAGATATCACAAGTATTACAAACTTGAAGTAATAGCACAAGGAAAGAAACAAGATCACAAGTAATTAAAAGCAATAGAGTGCAATAGAAATTAAAAGCAAAATAGAGAGCAAGAGCAAAAGACAATCACAAACACAAGTATTTGTTTCGAGGTTCGAGCCACCGCTCTACTCCCCGCCTTCACCTCTGTGAAGGGTTTCCACTATCCACCGAGGACGATTACAACGGTCTACCGAAGACCCGAGCACCGAGCTCCACCAAGTACAATAACCTCTACCGAAGAGGTGTCTCCACAAGATCAAGAAGATCACAAGAACAAGAGTGATCACAACAAGATCACCAAACTCTTTTACAACACTCTCACTCTTTTTACAACTTCACTATAGAATGAGTTAGGGATTTTTGGCTCTATGAAGTGTAGTGAGAAAAACTCAGTTGTAGAGATGATTTTTACAAAGGAACACAACTGAAAACTAGCTCAAGAAAGAGTTAGAAATGGAGAGCTTAAACACTTTTCTTTTCTCTTTGAAAACTTTAAAAACTTGAGGATTTTTCTTGGTATTTTGTAAGAGAGTCTTCTCCTTTATTTATAGGGAGAGAAATAGGTTTAAAACATTTTATTTAGTCCTTATTTGCTCTGAAAAAGAACTGGAAAACCCTGAAAAAGTCTGCCAAAAAGTAATCTGGAAAACAGATTTCAGAATTGCACAAAGAGGAAAGACCGTTGGGCATTTGCAGGCTTGGCGGTCGACCGGGCCGGTCGACCGCCAGCTTAGCTGGCAAAGAGCCGTTGGCTCGGGTCTTCTGGCGGTCGACCGGCCCGGTCGACCCAGAAAACCCGAGAGCAACTGCTCACAGTCGGTCGACCGGGGCGGTCGACCGACAGACGTGCACAAATGTGCACGTCCTGGCACTGGCGCCGGTCGACCGGGCCGGTCGGCCGGTCAGCCTGAAACAGGAAAAACAGTATATTTTCTTGACTAGAAAAATTTGTAAAATAGTTTTGGGTTTGAACAAACTTAAGTAACATGCTAGTAGGAGTATATAAACATGATCTAAACATGATATTATTTTGTAAAACTTAGGGTCATGTAAATATCTACTAAGGCATGAAACCAAATTTAAAACATGAAAACTTAAATACAAGACTCACATTTTAACAAAACCAAATTGTGTATGAGTATCCTAGAGCCAATATCCAACACTCAAACTTTAACATTCTATTCTTACATTTGTTCTAGGTACTACAAGTGCTTCAAGAGGGCTTTACACCATAAGGTCTTCAACACTTGATCCTTGAGCCCAATTTGAGTTGACTTGAGTCCAAAACATTTGCTAATAGGGAATAAACCTTCTAGATGAGTTAGATCCCTGAAACAGACTTAACCAATAAACAATATTAGTACAAATAACTAATATGTTTTGTAATCATCAAAACACACTAAACAAGGGTGATTGTAACCTTGGGCCAACAGGTTTTTCTATTTTTCAGAGAGTTTTCTCTACAAGTTTTAGAGCTTAACTTCCATATCAAAAGAGTGTTTTTCAAGAGTGATTCTCTTGAGTTTTCAAAAGCATTTTCTTGAGTTTTTCACTACAAAATCTATCTTATTTTCTCACACAAGTTTGAGCTATCCATTGCTTTATCCATCCTTAGGGATCCTTGTATGTGAGAGTTTGCTTGTGATCAAAAAGTGATCACAAAGTTTTCATCTTTGTATTTGGAGGAATTGGAGGTTGCGACCTCGACGAGCTTGCGGGTTCGCGTGTGTTGCTCTTGCGGGAACATGTGAGGGACTTGCGGGTCTAATAGTTCTTAAGGAGCTCATTGTAGGTGTTGCAGCACCGAGTGATCTTTGCGAGATCGATTTTAGTGGAAATCCTTCATTGCGGTAAAGGCGTAGAGCAAGTGTCTCGAATCTCGAAACAAATTCTTTCGTGTTTGTGATTGCTCATCTCTCTCTACTCACTTGTGTTTAATATTTTGCTTGCACTTATTGTTACATCTTTATATGCTTAATATTTACTTATGCTTAATTGTTATATATGCTTGGAATTGTTTGATATCTTGCATGCTCGTATTTTTTGCCTATTCTTTACATGCTTGATATTATTCTCACACTAGTATTAAACCAAGAGAGTTATAGTAGCATCTCAACTCTTAATTTAGGGGAATCTTGAGGAGAAGTCCAGAGCCCTTCATCGAGAATTCTGCTTCACTCTTTGATTATACTTTATGTGTTAGTATAATAGTTTTAGTTTGCATAATTAGTTTTAATTCCGCATATATTTGTCATTTGATTAGCACGTCACTTATTCACCCCCTCTAGGTGTGACCTACAATTGGTATCAGAGCTTAGTGCTCTTAATTTGGGTTTAACATCCTAGAGTTAAAGATCCTATTTTTGCCAATCACAATATTTGCATACGCACATGGATTTCATCGAACCTCCCATGTTTGATATTCTTAACCTTTAAATTTAGAATGCTAAGATGTTTATGTATCTCAAAACCCTAGGTATTCATATTTATCTTGCCATTATTAAAGATTCTTATTTTGTAAATGGCAAATATCTTGAGGTTAATGCAAAAGCCATTCATGCTTTAAAGTCATGCTTAAATGATGAATATTTATTTAGAGATTCTAACTTTGATTTGGCTTTTGTAGTTTGGAACACTCTTATCTTCTTTGGAGAACAAATGCAATATTTCAAGGAGAGTGACTCGGATGAAGGAAATGATACTTCCAATATGTGTTATATGGTCCAAGGGGATGAACCCCTTCAGGTAAATTCCGATTTCGAGCTTGATGAAGAGTTGAGGTGCGATATGATGACCTTGCTTTATTTTGTCAAAAACTTCTTGAAAAATCTAATTTGTTAAAAGTTGAAAATAAAAGATTGAAAAATGAAAATGATTGTATTTAAAAGAAAAGGATTCTTTTCAAAATAAATTTGAAATTGTTTCAAAAGAAAATGAATCTTTGAAAAAGAAAAATATTTTGAAAGAAAAAGAAATATTTCTATTTCTAAAAAGAAAAAGGATTTTGTTTCTCAACTTATGTTTCGTCTTCGAAAATTGAAAATAATATATATATATATATTTTTTGAAGAACAACATTGATTGTTTGGACTCCACTTTGAGCCAATGTGTTTTTAATTATATAATAAATTAGAATCTATGTTTTGCAAGAAACATATTCCGCATATTCATGCACATCCTACATGACATACATCTCATGCACACCATGCTCGCATTTATAAGACTTACATGTATGCCAGAGTCTACATATGTACACATTGTGGCCGCAAAGGCCATCTATCAAGATTTTGTTTTGATAAATTAAATTCTTTAAATTTTGTAAATAAAATATTTAGGTTTCTATTGCTACTAACCCCCGTGGATCCAAAAAGATATGGGTACCAAAATCTCCACCACTTATTTTTGATATATGTGTGGGCTCTCACAAAGCGTGAGAGAATTGGTGCCTTGATGGTCAATGCATTTCAAGCTTGAAAGCCAAACTAAATTGATGCATCACTATCAAGGAAGTATAGTGGGAGGATCATCTTATTTTGGAGAAATAGATTGGCTACATCGGTATTGATAACCATTTCATACTTAACTTTTTAAAAATTTTTTTAAATACTTATATGTTAGTGTAAGTAACCTAAACTCTATCATATGTTGTTTTGTACTTATAGTTGAGTTGATTGGTTGTCTAACTATGCATGTACTTTTGAAGAACTTTATTCATGTTTTCAGAATGGATTTACATGCCTACTTCTTTTGGTTGATTCATATTTTTATATGCTTTAGTTAAAACATATATTGATTCATATGTTTATATGATATATTGATGTGCAAAGCTTGTTAAAACTTGTGTTATACATGTACAATTTTTGAGTTACATGCTATACATGCTTTATTTTTTTGTGTACTCATTTGATGTTCTTATTGTACATTGTATGTCATAGTTTTGATGATTCTTACATGGTTATATGATATATCATATTTTTGAGAAAAAAATTTTTATTTGAGTTTTTCTTTTGAGATTTATTGTTGTCTGCATGAATGTGTTATTCACATGATTATTGTATACTCATTTTTTTATTTACTCATGATTTTATTTTCGTGAACTCATATATGTGCTTCATAGTTTTTAAGTGTCGATTCTCGTATAACTTAGCATGTACTCGTGGAATAAAGTATGTTTTGTTCCTTACTTGAATTTCGTACTAGTTTTCAAAATTATCTTAAATCTAGTTCTTTATTCTTAAATTGGTAGAGTTTTCAACCTATACTAAATTATTTTCGTAGTATTATTTTTGAAAATATCTGCCTTAAACGGGCGGTTGGTTGGGCGACCATGCCTTGTGTGCCTTATTGCATATCTTTTAACTTGTGCATGATAGGGTAGATGATATAAGTTATACACATGATTCCCATGTTATTTCATTTTTATATACTCATTCAAGTTTCTATATATATGTATGCATTAAATTTCAAGTGGTATTTTCAACATACATATATATGATTGCTTGTGCTTGTTTATCAAGTTCATACATGTTTATAGCGCAAATTGATTTCATGTTAGAGTTGGTTTTGCTTCAAAATATTTGCTTTTATTTGCAACGAGCTTATGCATTAGTTTTGTAATTATTTCAAAAAGAGAAATTTTTTTACTTAAAATGATTTCATGTTTATGTTTATCAATAAAATAATATTTACGTTTATCCACAAGTGGTATCTAATTTTTTTTAAGAACTATCAAAATTTGTTTAAGTGATTTACAAGTGATATCACAATTTGTTAATTGATTTCAGGTGGTATCAAAATCTTCAATTAATATCTTAATATTTATATTATTAGTTTAACAAAATTTGTTTATGTCGATTATAGTGGTATCAAAATTTGTTGTTTTGTTTTAATTATTTTAATTGGTATCAAAATTTATTTTAATCGATTTTAAAATTTATTTATTGCTTATATGCAAGGGGAGCTTAACATCTCCTCTATATATAGATTCATGATGAGTGTAGCATATAGAGAAGAGCTTGACATCTTTTTTTTATATGGTACACGTGTGTAGGGAAGCTTAACATTTTCGTCTGTATATTATATACTATGCTTATGTGGGTTAGGATTTAGTCACCCCTTCTCTATGTAATGCATGCATGCAGGGGGAGTTAACTTGATGTCTCTCCTCTTCATGAATTTATATCACATATACATTTATTTTGTTTATTTTTCTTTACCCCTTTATTGATGAATTGACAAAAAGAGGGAAAGAATTGAGAGAGTTTATATATGCATGCTATATTTTTGTTTATGCATATATGTTTATGTTTATTTATGAGCTTTATTGAATATCTATAGGTTTTATTACAATGCATGAGTTAAGGGGGAGCTTCTATGAAGCTTATATTTAATCCATGCATATATAACTCCATGAGTTTTGTCATAATCAAAAAGGGGGAGATTGTTGGCCCAAAGGCCCATCACTTTAGTTTTGATGATGATTAACTAATATAGTTATAGTACTAATAATCTTATATTTATTAATTTTCAGATATTCAATCAAGATCTTAGTAGGTGTTTAGCATCAACAAAAGATTCGAAGTCAAGTTTTGAAACTATCACGTGTTGATTCAAGAGCTCGCGCTTCGAGATCGAATCAAGTACTCAAAGAGGAGTTTAGCTCATTTGGATCAAGTTTGGTTCAAGTCAAGATGACAAGAAGATTTTCAACAGAAATTTTCAAGAAGACTTGAAGCCTAGTTTGTACGTTTAAGATTTTTGTTTTAGAAAAAATATAAAGGATAGATTAGTTGTGGATTGCTAAAGCTCATACACACAAAATTTATATATCATTTTCATAACAAATAGTTTTAGTTTTGGTTTTGATTTGAGTTTGAAGAATACATCTTTTATTTTCATGATTAGATTTCATCAAAACCAGTTTACATGGTTTAATGTGTATTAGATTTCATCCATATACATTGTTGCTTCATATTGCCTAGAAACTTATTTTGATGAGTTTAATTCATATGTTTAAAGTTTTGTATTTATCAAAACGTATTTTGGAGCTTATTATCAAAAATAAGTATATTTGATTTACTATGTATATTGGATCATTTTTCATACACACTATGCTTCAAATGTGTTGAAATATCTTGTTTTTGTATTTGAATAAGTTTTGCAAAAATCAAAATTCATGTAGAAGATAGTTTTTGAAAAATATAGTTTTTGGTTTAAACTTTAATTTTAATGCCTCAAAAATAGTTCAAATTGTTTGTATTATGTGTTGATTTTTGATCACACATATTTGTACTTCAAGTATTAACATGAACTTATTTTTGTGGAATTTATGAGTTTTGTTGAAATTTATAGGTGTTTTTAAATCCAGATTTTCAACCCTATAAATCTTGTGTCTGGGCTGCTGTTGGCTGACCGACCGGTCGATCGACATATGGCTCGGTTGACCGAGCAGTCGACTGACGTGCATAGAAACATGCACAAGCCCATAGTTGGGCTCGACTGACGACCAGTCGACCGATTGGCTCACCCAACTCTCGATTGGGTGGCGGTCGACCGACAGAGAGGATTCCTTTCTGTGGCCTGGGGGCGGTCGATCGGGAGGTCGACCGGAAACCGCAACGGTCAGAAATATGACCGTTGGCCGGTCGACCGGCTGGTCAACCAACAGGTCAATACTGGCCTATAATGGCTAATTTTTGACAGCCTATAAAATGGAGTCTTTTGATCAATTTTTCAACAAGATTTTTGTAGAAGTTCTAAAGTTAGTTTTTTTTTTCTATCTTTCACAGAGTTCTCTACTAGTTTAGAGTTTAACTTCCATATTAAAAGAGTGCTTTTCAAGAGTGATTCTCTTGAGTTTTCAAAAGCATTTACTTGAGTTTTCCACCACAAAATCTATCTTATTTTCTCACACAAGCTTGAGATATCCATTGTTATAATGTGAAAGAGTTTGGTTGTGATCAAGAAACGTTCACAAAGTATTCATCTTTGTATTTGGAGGAATTGGAGGTTGCGGCCTGGCGAGCTTGTGGGTTCGCGTGTGTTATTCTTGGGAGAACAAGTGAGGGACTTGCAGGTCCAAGAGTTCTTAAGAGAGCTCGTTGTAGGTATTCCGGCACTGAGTGATCTTATGGGATCAATTTTAGTGAAAATTCTTCATTGCGGTGAAGGCGGGGACGTAGAGTAAGTGGCTCGAATCTCGAAACAAATTCTCCCGTGTTTGCGATTGCTCATCTCTCTCTCTCAACTCACTTGTGTTTAATATCTTACTTGCACTTATTGTTACATCTTTATATGCTTGATATTTTGTAATATCCCTAACCTAATAATACTGTATTTTATTTTTTTCAAGTATTTATTTTTATTTACTGAGTATTTTATTTAATCCAGTTGATTCATTATTATTATTATTATTTTATTATTAAATATGGGAATTCTTTTTGAGATAGTAAATTGTAATTTTCTATTATCATTCCGTTGTTAACTATTTTTAATAATATTAATTGTGTTACTATTATTTGTTTATTGGTTTGATATTCCTTTTGGTATTTATACTAATCTTGGTGGTGGTGGTGGTGTGTTCTTGTTTAGCCTCTCACCCTATTTCCTATTTACCCATTTGGATCCATAAGCCCATTACTCGTTGACTGTTGAACCCATACCCATCAACCTAGATTGGATCCTAATCCAGTTAGCCCAAGCCCATTAACATATTAACCCAACCCACTATATATATATTCCTATCTAAACCTAAACCTAATATTTATTTCTCTTTTAGCCCAAGGGACCTTAGCCCACATCAATTGTATTTATCTCTTGTGCTAATTTGAGCCCATTTACTTATAGCCCATACCCAATAACCCATTGTCACACCCATTACCATAGACCCGTTATCCAAACCCATTAACTAATCCTATATAATCTCTCTTATATTCCCTAACCCTAACCTAGATCTTAACCTAATTATTCTCCTCCTTCACAAAGCTGCAGCCGCACCCCTTCTTGATGACTGCTCCTTTCCCCTGTGCGCAACCTAGCCGGAGCCACCATGGCCGAGTTCTCCTCCACGGCAGACCCCCTTGCTACCGCACTCACCCCCTGGATCCCCTCCTCCTTCCCTGGTGCAGCAGCAGCGTGGCAGCAACAGGCCACCAACAGCAGGCCTGCAGCACCAGGCCGGCCACCTCCCTTGCAGCGCGCAGCCATCAGATCCAGCCAGTTCAACACCTCCTACAGGCCACCAACACAGCCCACCGAGCCACATCTCGCTCTTGCAGATCTGTGCGCAAGCACAGAACAACAGCGCCTCTCCTCCAGATCCAGGCTACTGTCCACCAGCGCACCAACAGCCGAATCCAGATCTGGACAGCAGCAGATCTGCACCTTCGGCAGCGAGCGAGCAGGCCGTTCTCCCGATCCACGCCAGCCCATCGTCGGAGATCGGCACGGTGGCCTTCCCTAGCAACCTGGCCACCCTCCCATGCAGTCCGATGGCGAGGAACGACACCACAGCGACCACGGCAGCGACTCGCCCGACGACGCACACAGCAGATCCAGAACCAGACCAGCAGCGCAGGCAGCGGGCGAGCGGCGATTCCAGGCCCTTCCGGCGAGCGCGAGACCTCCAGATTGCAGCCAGGTCTTCCCCAGGACCCTGGCTACCGTCCTATGCAGTCCGACAGCGAAGAGCGGCGCCACGGCGACCGTAACGGCGACTCGCCCGGTAACGTGCAGATTCCCCAAGGTGAGTGTATTCTCCTTCTCCTTGATTTCCTCGTATTTATGTACATCGATTTAATTATATTTTCATGTGTACACGTACATAGATTATAGTAGTGATTATGTATGTTGGTATGTGTGCAAGAGGGGAGGCATTTATATGTTTTATGGTGTGAGAGACCAGGTATTAGTATGCCCTGTTTCTGGCTGACAGAGGTTTATTAGTCGACTAATACCCTTTATTAGTCGACTAATAGCCCTGTTAGTCGACTAATCCCAGACCCTAGTCGACTAATATTGGCAGATTGCTGTGTGTAGTCTCTTTATAGATTGTGGACTTCACCCATGAGTTATGTAATGGATGTAGATGGATGTGCATGATTTCTAGAGATGGATATTGGATGGAATGACTTGATCGAATAGATCTTAGATATATGTATATGTTATGGTACCTAATATTGAGAAATCTTGATAGAACTTATATGCATGATATGTATTGCCGAGTGTTGGGATATAATGATTGATCTTATAGAAGTGGTGATTGTGAATACCTATGAATTAGAGTTGTATGTTGGAGTGAGAGGGCTAATACTGGATATCGATATATGTTAGAACGGTGACTATTGTATCTGATTGCTCGATGTGTATGAAACTAGATGATTATGGAGCTATTAGAATTATAAGTTAGTTGTAATGACTTTGGATTGATCTGGACTTATGTTATTTACATTGAACGATGATCGGTAATTAGACCTGACTTTATTAGTTGAGTATTTGAGGACATAGCAGGTATGACTAAATTAATTGAGTTGTAATTTAGATTGATCTTGAGTTAGAGGTTATCCAGAATCTATGTTCCTTATATTGGAGCCTGACTTGTTTTGAGATGAGATTGACGTTGTTGGCCTTTGAGATTCATTAGATGATATTTTGGTTGATGTTAAGTATCAGTAGTAAATATTCTATAGAGTAGCTGATAGAGGATTTTGGATGTGATCTTACTTTACTAAAAGATTATGATGATTTGATGGGTACATGGACTAATTCAGAGTTGGACTGTGAGTTAGACTGAACTTGAGTTATAGGTCATTGGATTTACATATTTTATGATAAAGCCCGATCTGCATTAAGATGAGATGATATATTCAAGTAGAGTACTTTCCAGACTTGATATTCATTTATTGGTGATGACTTGATGATGATTCATTCAGATGTTGATATGGACTTGTTATGATGTTAGACATTAATTACTTTGAGAGATTTGAGCTATTGTGTTAGTGATCTATTTGATATTATAGTGTTGTACTTCAGAGTTATTAGACAGTAGATCATTACTCAGCCTGAATATCTTGATTCACTTGAGAAATCTTAATATATCTACCTGACAACTATCATGTTCATGTTACTGAAATTTGCTGGGAAAATATTAATACACGGTAACAACACCCGCATGTTTACTTGTTATACATATTCCTGTTACACCGGTATCCTGTTACTTGACATGTTATACTCCTGTTATACCGGTACCCTGACTTTCACATGTTGATATTGTTACCGTGACCACCACCGAGTCATCCCAGAGATTTAAGTAACATGTATACTAAATAATCTTGATAAACTAAAACACGATAACAAACAACTTGCACTGGGATTGGGGAGATTGATGGAGGAGACAACGTCCGTATTTTGGGTGGACCTAGGATTTAGGTTGCGCAGCCGAAAGAGGGTTCCACTGCAGGGTTCCCATGGGGTGACTGGCACCCCGTCATGTTTCCTGTTCTTGTTTACATGTTCTTGACTACCTGGCGGTAGGTCCTGGTTCAGCGCCAGGAGTCTGGGCCGTGGTCCCGGGTATGTACGGGACCCACCTAAAGCATGGACAATGTCTCCAACCGATCAGTTTCAATAACTTAAGGGCATCGATTGGCATGTGTGGTAGGCGTAGTATGAGATGCGTCTATTACATGTGACAATTGGTGTTCGCTGACATAATTAATAATAAACTGTTGATGCCTTGTGACTGACTGTAATTACCTGATTGTATATTTATATATCACTATGTCAGACATATGATTGTAACCAGGACCAGATTATTATAACCAGGACCAGATTTATGACCAGACTTGGATGCCAACCTAGTGACATGTGATAGATTACACGCCTTGACATTGATTGCATATTTACAGTTGTGCCATTTGTTTACTACCTGTATTCATATTTTATCATATGTGTATTACTGTTCAGCTTTTTATCGTGTTATTTAGCCTTTTCTATTTACTGTTGCTCTTACTACTAATTATGCACATTGTTTCTTCTGCACGAGTTCTTTCCCCTTTACACACACACTCATTATGGTCGCATTCTGACGACCCTGGATTTGCACGTCCAGCTATTGGACGATTGTTCTAATGTGCAGGTGTTCGATGAGACGGTACGCCCTGCGAGGAGCTTGGGTCCTCTCCTCTTGATCCTGGTATACTTGCATTTCATTCTTGTTATTATTCTTTGATTCCTGTATATCACCTTTGACTTCTATTCAGCTATCATTTTCTTCCCGTTATTCATTGCTATCATGTGTGGTCTTATATGTATTACTGCAGTGTTCATTGATCATTATGCTTCCGATTTATAGCTTGTTCAGGTTACAATTGAGGCTTAGCGCGCATACGAGGGGTATTTTACCTCGCGTATATGCGTCGCCATAACGTCTCCGTATCCTTAAGATCGGGCGTTACAGAGTAGTATCAGAGCCTAGGTTTTCGACATAAAAGAGAACCTAGTTCCTACCTGTAACCTGAGACAGTTATGTTGACACTGCAATATACATATACTATTCACGTGATAATATTGACGCCATTTGGAAATTGATCATCCTCCCTTTGGAATTCCGTTCTTGATCTGTTGATATTCATGATTCCAACACTTCAATTAGAGTGATTTGGATGTCCATCTTGATTTCATCCTTCCTTCCTATTCATTTCTCCTGATTCTATCTCTTGAGATCGGTGACTCCATGTTGAAGCTGGTAGTAGAGATCAGAGTGCGCAGCGGAAGCGTGGTGGATTTATGATGTGCAGAGTAGCGACATGAAGTTTGTTTGTCTTCTTCTTGGATTTTGGGATTCTTTTACCATTCCCTACCTTATTTGAATTTCGAGGACGAATTTTTTATTAAGGTGGGTAGAATGTAATATCCCTAACCTAATAATACTGTATTTTATTTTCTTCAAGTATTTATTTTTATTTACTGAGTATTTTATTTAATCCAGTTGATTCATTATTATTATTATTATTTTATTATTAAATATGGGAATTCTTTTTGAGATAGTAAATTGTAATTTTCTATTATCATTCCGTTGTTAACTATTTTTAATAATATTAATTGTGTTACTATTATTTGTTTATTTGGTTTGATATTCCTTTTGGTATTTATACTAATCTTGGTGGTGGAGGTGGTGTTCTTGTTTAGCCTCTCACCCTATTTCCTATTTACCCATTTGGATCCATAAGCCCATTACTCGTTGACTTGTTGAACCCATACCCATCAACCCAGATTGGATCCTAATCCAGTTAGCCCAAGCCCATTAACATATTAACCCAACCCACTATATATATATTCCTATCTAAACCTAAACCTAATATTTATTTCTCTTTTAGCCCAAGGGACCTTAGCCCACATCAATTGTATTTATCTCTTGTGCTAATTTGAGCCCATTTACTTATAGCCCATACCCAATAACCTGAAATCACCTAGAGGGGGGGGTGAATAGGTGATGGCTATATGATAATGGCAATTATGCGGAATTTAAAAAATTTAACTCTAAACATTAGCACAATACAATATTTCTTGCAAGTAAAGGACAATGTAAAATTGCAAGTAATAAAGAGATAGAGTTAGAGAAATTTGAGCAAACGCAAACACGCCGATATGTTTCCGAGGTTCGAGCCACGCTCTACGTCCCCGCCTTCACACTTGAAGGATTTCCACTATTGAGGATCCCACCGGATCAACAATACAAGGACAACACTTGTCCGTCTCCCGTGATGACACTTCACCACCTTGAGCACACTAGCTCGCCTTGAGGCCGATGCCTCTACAACTTCACTCAATTACAATGGAAGTGATCACACTTGATCACTTTTACAAATAGCTCACTAAGCACAATCCTAGAACCAAATAGTAGATTTAGAGTATGGGATTGTGTAGTGCAAATCTAGAGAGAAGTAGAGGAATAGGCTCCAAGAAAGGTGATGGAAATTTAGGCTTTGGAGAGAAAAATCTTTTCTTTTGAAAACTTTGGAAATCTTTGAAACTCTTGTCAAAATTCACTTGATAGCTCTAAAATCATTAGTCCTTTCATATGAAGTGACCACCTATTTATAGGGGTCAAAAACTGCTCAAGAGATTCGTTGGAGACAAATCCCAAAAGTCAAAGAGTCAGAAAATATAGCTGTTGGGTCTGTCAGAACTTTTGACAGACTGCCGGTCGACCGGGTCGGTCGACCGCCAACGGTCAAAAATCCGACCGTTGGGGCTCACCGGTCGACTGGGTCGGTCGACTGGCATTTCCAGAGAGCAGCAGGTTGGGGGCCGGTAGGGTGTCGGTCGACTCCCGGTCGACTGATACCCACATGCACACTTGTGCATGTCGGTCGAGTGCCGGTCGACTGCCGGTCGACCGGGCACTGTGAAATTCTGAAAAATCAGAACTTACAGACCAGGTCAAATTTTGGGTTTTGGTTTTGGGTCTTGGGTAAAATGTTTTGGCCTTGAAAAATCATAGAGTATGAGCATGTGTCATACTACTATCAAGGTAAAATACTTGGTAAAAATTCTTTTGATAAAACTTGATTTTCAATGAAAATGTTTTTCCCAAAAACTAGTCTCTCTAAAAACGTATTTCCAAAATAGATATTTTCACTAAACTGAGTTTGGAAATAGAAATGGAAAGTATTTTGAAGCCATAAACCACTCTAGAAAATGTGTGTGTGTGATATCCCATATCTCTACTTCTACTATTTAGTTTTGACAAAATATTCTAAATGAAAATAAACAAAGTACAAAACTTGGATTTTTAAGCAAGTCTTGATCTTCTTCTTGAACTTTTCTTCAACGCAAATTCCGAAGCTTCCTATGTGCTTTAGCTTGGGAATGCAAATGTTGGGCAAACTCCAAATTTGTGAGTCTTTTAGCGGAGTTGTCAAAATCTGTTTCTTGAACCTGAAATACTTTAAAATCAAGAATATTAAATACATAACTAAATATGTTTTGCTATCATCAAAATAACCGGGATAATGGCCTTTGGGCCAACAATCTCCCCCTTTTTGATGATGGCAAAACATATGTAGTTATCACAAGATATTTTGGGTGGAGTCTTCAAATGAAGCTCCCCCTCAACATATGCATATATAAAAAGTCATACTCAGGCATAGTGATAAAAAATAAGCATCACACATGTAAAAATAAACATCACACATCCATGCCCATAGAAAATATCAACCACACATGTCATATCATAGATAAAGGAAATGAGTCTCAACATGACATAAATACATACCACACAAGACATGTCCACAACACAAAAATAAAGGTGTCCAAATAAAGGTGTCCAACACAACAAAATAAGTCACATAACAAAATATCTCTCTCCAAATGTCTCTCCCCCTTTTTGACATCATCAATAAAGGGGCATCAACAGCAGCATCACTCAGTCGCCTCGTCATCCTCCTCCTCGTCATCATCTGAGCCCTCGGCCATCGTCTGGTCATCACCATCATCTGAGGAAGAAGAGGAAACTACCTCTTCTGTATCCACGGCATCAACTCTGGGGCGCGGAGGTGGAACAGAGACGCGAGCTCTGGGAGGGAAAGGAGGACCAGCAGCAGGGAGACGACGAGCACCCGGAGTCCCATCAGGAACGACTATGTCCAATTTAGAGAACAGAGATTGGAACTGAACGTCCACATATCTCATGGACTCAGCCATATATGACAAGTCGTTCCGGACCTCCGCCCGAAAAGCAGCATCCATAGCAGCACGAGCCTCCAAATCTGCCCGAAGAGAAGCATCACGAGCAGCCATATCTGCACGAAGTGCAGAGACTTGCTCACCGACCCAGGCCTGATGTGCCTCGATCTGCGAGCGGACCTCAGAAGCAGAAGCACCCTGAAACTCAGGAGCAGGAAAAACAGGAGGTGGAGCTGGATCAGCTGCAGGAACAGGTGGTGGTTGCACAGCTGCGTGTCGACGCAACTGAGCTTCCATCATCTTCAAGGCAGCAGCATTGAAATCTGAAGAGGGTTTTGAAGGGGCTTGACCAGAGAAATCAAAATCTAGAGCCCTAAGCAAATGGGTAATGAGCATGCCGTAAGGCAGACTCCTACCAGCAGTACGAATCTGATCACCACTCATGTGAGAAGCGATCACTCGAGGGAAATTTATCTTAATGCCTTTAAGGAGGCAATAGATAATCAAGGGAACAGGACCTCGAGCATGGCTAAATTCACCGGATTTTGGCACGATGTTATGAAAGACAATCTTAGCAAGGACCTGAGATTGGAGGGTATACTGACTCACAATCTCATTCCTCACTAGATCGGGATTGTCATCCTGGTGAAGAAGAGTGGATGCGGTGAGTGAAGACTCACCCTCCGGATATCCAGGAAAATCATGTAGGTCAAAGGAGTAAACATCTATTCCATCAGTGGAAAGATGAAGAATTCTAGCAAATTGACCTAGGGAGATGTTGATGTCCCTACCCATCACCCGGAAATGATCCGGTTCCCACTAAACTCAAAATTTGCATAAAAGTAGGAACCAAAGAAGTGTAAACTTTCTCCCTAATGGAGAGAAAATCTACAAGATTGTTAGCACGAAGTATTTGGGGGATATCTAAATGTTCGAAATCATGCATAGCCACAAATCTACCTGAAATGGTATTCCTAGGGGCTAAGTGAGTATAACGATCAGAGGCAAGATCGTTACGGAACATAGGTTCAGACCTAGGGGCTTGAGTTGAGGATTGGGCAATGCCCTTTCCCTTCTCAGAACGATGTCTCTTTGGAGCCATGATGAAAATCCAATTTTTAGGTTTTTGAACGCAAAAGCACGATCTAGATAGATAATCAACTTAATATGAAGACAAATGAAATGATAGATCTAATCTAGAAAGAAGGAACAAGTGAAAAATTCGAAATTTTTACCTTTGAGAAAAACTGAAACCCTAGCCTGAAATCCAGAAATTTTGAGAATCCGACGGATGGATCGGCTTGAAATTGAAGATCCGAGTTAGAATTGAGAGGATTGAAATGGGTTTTGAAGGATTTTAGGATCAGTTGAACGGATTGGAAGAAGGAAATTTTGGGGAAAATGGGTCTGCGGTCGCTGGTGAGAGAACTGAGAGAGAGAGAATGCCAGAATGCGAAACAGTGGGAAAAAGGTCAAATATATGCCAGAATGCGACTATCGGTCGACTGGTGTTGAGGGACCGGTCGACCGAAAACAAACAGAGAGCCCTGCATCTAAATCGGTCGACTGGTCCTATACCAGCAGTCGACCGGTAGCACAAAAAAAAAATCAAAAATTTTTCTCAGACAGAGCCGGTCGACTGGGGTTAGGGGCCAGTCGACCGTAAGTCTGAAAAATCTGCTACCATATTCTGACCAAAAAAAATTTTTTATAAATTATAAAAATATGTTATATAATAACATACAGGGATATAATAATTATTTTAAATCTTTATTTAGTGATCATATCGACAAAACTTCACACAAAATTATTTAATTTTAATTTACATATTTAAGCAAAGTTATAAAGATGTTGAAGCCGAATACCCAGTGACGGGTTCTGAACTTCATCCTCTTGATTCCTCTTGAATGAGTTGAGGTGCGCAATTGCCATCTTTAAGGTATTTGCTCAACTATGAAAATTTTCAAATGTTTAATTTTTATTTATGAAAATAAAGTGTATATGCATACAAGTGTATAATCACAAAATCTAAACTAAACATATAGATACACAAAGATTGGACATGTGGACAAGTATGACAAAAGGCATAACAATACAAAATATGAAAATTAATACAAGGCATGTACACAATATGATAGAAGGGTAGTTCTATATAAGCATGTATCAATTATGAACAAAAGCAAACTAACAATTCCATACATATGTATACATGTCAAAAGAGATCAAAATTGAACATGGTATATACAATCATGTTAGAGTTGCAAGTTTATACTAATCATGTATCAATGAAGCATAAACTAAACTAGCAATCCTAAAACAATTGTATATACAAAATTAAAGAATAAACTCTTAAATGGAGATGTTACCAATTTACGGTTAGTCTCCAAAAATAGGTGCCTCCACGATAGCGATGCAAGCTAGATTTGAACTTTGAGCTTAGTTGCATCTACCACCCGGGCACCGTCTCCCCCTAAGTCTTGGAGGAAGTAGATCCACCTGTGTCACCTACATTAGGAGGATCTTTTGGTACCCAAATCTTTGAGGGTCCTTTAGGGTTAGTACCGGGGCGAACCCAACATATTTATTTTTAACATTATTCTTAGCATAACAAAACTTTTCTAAATGGCCTTTGCGGCCACAATGAGTGCAAACATAAATTCTACCACTACCATACATGTATGCATGCTTGTGAGTGTGAGCATGTTTCCGTGCATGTGTATGTGTATGAGGTGCATGTTTCCCTTGGGGTACTCCCTTAGGAAATTTAGAAGCTATCTTTTTCAAATCAATGCACAAATTTTAAGTGTGGAGTCCAAGGCATCAACACGCTTTTGGATCTCAACAAAATCATTTTTATCAATTGAAACCAAGGGGGTTTTACCCTTATTTGCAAGTTTATATTTTTCAAAATCATTTTTCAATTTTTCAAATGCACTAGATAAAACATCTTTTTCTTAAACAACTATTTCTACTTTATGTTTTAAAGCCTCATTTTCTCTTTTTAATTTCTTATTTTGAGATTGTGAAATTTCATACCTATTTTGCAATTCTTCAAAGAAATGTGCAAGTTCATCCATGGTTAACTCATCCTCATCTAAAGAGTTTTCTAGAGTTACCTTTGGTGCATCCTCCCCATGTGCCATGAAACACATGTGCGCGGCGTCGACTTCCTCTTCGGATTCCGACTCCGTGTCATCCCAAGTAGCCACCATGGCCTTCTTCTTTCTTTGCCCGTTCTTGGATGTGGTTGCTTGTAGAGCGGGGCACTCGGCAATTAGGTGACCGATCTTCTTGCAATGAAAGCAAGGACCGGGCTCCTCTCTTTTTCTTTCAAATCTCCCTTGAGGTTTCCCTCGCCGGAAATTGCTTTGTCTTCCCTTCTTATAGAACATCTTGCCCACCTTCCGGATGAGCATGGCGAAGTCTTCATCGCACTCGTCCGATGAATCATCCTCGTCTTGAATGGTTGGAGCGGCTTTGAAGGCTATTGATTTCTTCTTGGGTGCCTCCCTTTCTTCTCGTACCTTCATCTCCATCTCATGTGTTTTGAGATTGCCGATGAAGCCGGAGAAGTCCATCTCCTCTTTGTCATTTAGCTCCTTGAGGGTTGTCGCCTTGACTTCCCAAGCTTTGGGAAGAGCTCTAATCACCTTCCTTATCTTTTGATCGTTGTCAATCTTGTCACCTAAGGAAGAAAGAGCATTAGTTATTTTTGTAAAGCGAGTGAGCATGTCATCAATGCTCTCATTATCAATCATGTAAAAATTCTCATATTGAGAACGTAGCAAGTCAACTTTTGCTCTCTTGACTTGTGACGTTCCCTCATGAGTCACAATAAGCATGTTCCAAACTTCATATGCCGATTTACAATTAATGATGCGTGCAAGGTCATCTTCATTAAGTGCTTGTGTTAATGCATATTGTGCCCTAGCATTAGCTTCATAGTCCTTGGTGGTATCCTCGGACCATGTGCTCTCATCACTAGTGGGTTCAATGAAATCTTTGGTGACGGCCCTAGCTACCTTGACTCCTAGGGATTTTAGAAAAGGTTCATCTTGACCTTCCAAATAGGGAAGTTCAAGCCATCAAATTTGGGTGGGGACTTAATGCTTGAAAAATCTAGAGATGCCATGTATGATGAATAAAATGCACAATATATAATAAATGCAACAAATGTATATAGCCAACTAAAGGATCTCCCTAAGGTTGTTAGACCTAAGTTGTAGGGTTAGGCTCTGATACCAATTGAAATCACCTAGAGGGGGGGTGAATAGGTGATGGCTATATGATAATGGCAATTATGCGGAATTTAAAAAATTTAACTCTAAACAATTAGCACAATACAATATTTCTTGCAAGTAAAGGACAATGTAAAATTGCAAGTAATAAAAGAGATAGAGTTAGAGAAATTTGAGCAAACGCAAACACGCCGATATGTTTCCGAGGTTCGAGCCACGCTCTACGTCCCCGCCTTCACACTTGAAGGATTTCCACTATTGAGGATCCCACCGGATCAACAATACAAGGACAACACTTGTCCGTCTCCCGTGATGACACTTCACCACCTTGAGCACACTAGCTCGCCTTGAGGCCGATGCCTCTACAACTTCACTCAATTACAATGGAAGTGATCACACTTGATCACTTTTACAAATAGCTCACTAAGCACAATCCTAGAACCAAATAGTAGATTTAGAGTATGGGATTGTGTAGTGCAAATCTAGAGAGAAGTAGAGGAATAGGCTCCAAGAAAGGTGATGGAAATTTAGGCTTTGGAGAGAAAAATCTTTTCTTTTGAAAACTTTGGAAATCTTTGAAACTCTTGTCAAAATTCACTTGATAGCTCTAAAATCATTAGTCCTTTCATATGAAGTGACCACCTATTTATAGGGGTCAAAAACTGCTCAAGAGATTCGTTGGAGACAAATCCCAAAAGTCAAAGAGTCAGAAAATATAGCTGTTGGGTCTGTCAGAACTTTTGACAGACTGCCGGTCGACCGGGTCGGTCGACCGCCAACGGTCAAAAATCCGACCGTTGGGGCTCACCGGTCGACTGGGTCGGTCGACTGGCATTTCCAGAGAGCAGCAGGTTGGGGCCGGTAGGGTGTCGGTCGACTCCCGGTCGACTGATACCCACATGCACACTTGTGCATGTCGGTCGAGTGCCGGTCGACTGCCGGTCGACCGGGCACTGTGAAATTCTGAAAAATCAGAACTTACAGACCAGGTCAAATTTTGGGTTTTGGTTTTGGGTCTTGGGTAAAATGTTTTGGCCTTGAAAAATCATAGAGTATGAGCATGTGTCATACTACTATCAAGGTAAAATACTTGGTAAAAATTCTTTTGATAAAAACTTGATTTTCAATGAAAATGTTTTTCCCAAAAACTAGTCTCTCTAAAAACGTATTTCCAAAATAGATATTTTCAACTAAACTGAGTTTGGAAATAGAAATGGAAAGTATTTTGAAGCCATAAACCACTCTAGAAAATGTGTGTGTGTGATATCCCATATCTCTACTTCTACTATTTAGTTTTGACAAAATATTCTAAAATGAAAATAAACAAAGTACAAAACTTGGATTTTTAAGCAAGTCTTGATCTTCTTCTTGAACTTTTCTTCAACGCAAATTCCGAAGCTTCCTATGTGCTTTAGCTTGGGAATGCAAATGTTGGGCAAACTCCAAATTTGTGAGTCTTTTAGCGGAGTTGTCAAAATCTGTTTCTTGACCTGAAATACTTTAAAATCAAGAATATTAAATACATAACTAAATATGTTTTGCTATCATCAAAATAACCGGGATAATGGCCTTTGGGCCAACATAACCCATTGTCACACCCATTACCATAGACCCGTTATCCAAACCCATTAACTAATCCTATATAATCTCTCTTATATTCCCTAACCCTAACCTAGATCTTAACCTAATTATTCTCCTCCTTCACAAAGCTGCAGCCGCACCCCTTCTTGATGACTGCTCCTTTCCCCTGTGCGCAACCTAGCCGGAACCACCATGGCCGAGTTCTCCTCCACGGTAGACCCCTTGCTACCGCACTCACCCCCTGGATCCCCTCCTCCTTCCCTGGTGCAGCAGCAGCGTGGCAGCAACAGGCCACCAACAGCAGGCCTGCAGCACCAGGCCGGCCACCTCCCTTGCAGCACGTAGCCATCAGATCCAGCCAGTTCAACACCTCCTACAGGCCACCAACACAGCCCACCGAGCCACATCTCGCTCTTGCAGATCTGTGCGCAAGCACAGAACAACAGCGCCTCTCCTCCAGATCCAGGCTACTGTCCACCAGCGCACCAACAGCCGAATCCAGATCTGGACAGCAGCAGATCTGCACCTTCAGCAGCGAGCGAGCAGGCCGTTCTCCCGATCCACGCCAGCCCATCGTCGGAGATCGGCACGGTGGCCTTCCCCAGCAACCTGGCCACCCTCCCATGCAGTCCGATGGCGAGGAACGACACCACAGCGACCACGGCAGCGACTCGCCCGACGACGCGCACAGCAGATCCAGAACCAGACCAGCAGCGCAGGCAGCGGGCGAGCGGCGATTCCAGGCCCTTCCGGCGAGCGCGAGACCTCCAGATTGCAGCCAGGTCTTCCCCAGGACCCTGGCTACCGTCCTATGCAGTCCGACAGCGAAGAGCGGCGCCACGGCGACCGTAACGGCGACTCGCCCGGTAACGTGCAGATTCCCCAAGGTGAGTGTATTCTCCTTCTCCTTGATTTCCTCGTATTTATGTACATCATTAATTATATTTTCATGTGTACATGTACATAGATTATAGTAGTGATTGTGTATGTTGGTATGTATGCAAGAGGGAGGCATTTATATGTTTTATGGTGTGAGAGACCAGGTATTAGTATGCCCTGTTTCTGGCTGACAGAGGTTTATTAGTCGACTAATACCCTTTATTAGTCGACTAATAGCCCTGTTAGTCGACTAATCCCAGACCCTAGTCGACTAATATTGGCAGATTGCTGTGTGTAGTCTCTTTATAGATTGTGGACTTCACCCATGAGTTATGTAATGGATGTAGATGGATATGCATGATTTCTAGAGATGGATATTGGATGGAATGACTTGATCGAATAGATCTTAGATATATGTATATGTTATGGTACCTAATATTGAGAAATCTTGATAGAACTTATATGCATGATATGTATTGCCGAGTGTTGGGATATAATGATTGATCTTATAGAAGTGGTGATTGTGAATACCTATGAATTAGAGTTGTATGTTGGAGTGAGAGGGCTAATACTGGATATCGATATATGTTGGAACGGTGACTATTGTATCTGATTGCTCGATGTGTATGAAACTAGATGATTATGGAGCTATTAGAATTATAAGTTAGTTGTAATGACTTTGGATTGATCTGGACTTATGTTATTTACATTGAATGATGATCGGTAATTAGACCTGACTTTATTAGTTGAGTATTTGAGGACATAGCAGGTATGACTAAATTAATTGAGTTGTGATTTAGATTGATCTTGAGTTAGAGGTTATCCAGAATCTATGTTCCTTATATTGGAGCCTGACTTGTTTTGAGATGAGATTGACGTTGTTGGCCTTTGAGATTCATTAGATGATATTTTGGTTGATGTTAAGTATCAGTAGTAAATATTCTATAGAGTAGCTGATAGAGGATTTTGGATGTGATCTTACTTTACTAAAAGATTATGATGATTTGATGGGTACATGGACTAATTCAGAGTTGGACTGTGAGTTGGACTGAACTTGAGTTATAGGTCATTGGATTTACATATTTTATGATAAAGCCCGATCTGCATTAAGATGAGATGATATATTCAAGTAGAGTACTTTCCAGACTTGATATTCATTTATTGGTGATGACTTGATGATGATTCATTCAGATGTTGATATGGACTTGTTATGATGTTAGACATTAATTACTTTGAGAGATTTGAGCTATTGTGTTAGTGATCTATTTGATATTAATAGTGTTGTACTTAAGAGTTATTAGACAGTAGATCATTACTCAGCCTGAATATCTTGATTCACTTGAGAAATCTTAATATATCTACCTGACAACTATCATGTTCATGTTACTGAAATTTGCTGGGAAAATATTATTACACGGTAACAACACCCGCATGTTTACTTGTTATACATATTCCTGTTACACCGGTATCCTGTTACTTGACATGTTATACTCCTGTTATACCGGTACCCTGACTTTCACATGTTGATATTGTTACCGTGACCACCATCGAGTCATCCAGAGATTTAAGTAAGATGTATACTAAATAATCTTGATAAACTAAAACACGATAACAAACAACTTGCACTGGGATTGGGGAGATTGATGGAGGAGACAACGTCCGTATTTTGGGTGGACCTAGGATTTAGGTTGCGCAGCCGAAAGAGGGTTCCACTGCAGGGTTCCCGTGGGGTGACTGGCACCCCGTCATGTTTCCTGTTCTTGTTTACATGTTCTTGACTACCTGGCGGTAGGTCCTGGTTCAGCGCCAGGAGTCTGGGCCGTGGTCCCGGGTATATACGGGACCCACCTAAAGCATGGACAATGTCTCCAACCGATCAGTTTCAATAACTTAAGGGCATCGATTGGCATGTGTGGTAGGCGTAGTATGGGATGCGTCTATTACATGTGACAATTGGTGTTCGCTGACATAATTAATAATAAACTGTTGATGCCTTGTGACTGACTGTAATTACCTGATTGTATATTTATATATCACTATGTCAGACATATGATTGTAACCAGGACCAGATTATTATAACCAGGACCAGATTTATGACCAGACTTGGATGCCAACCTAGTGACATGTGATAGATTACACGCCTTGACATTGATTGCATATTTACAGTTGTGCCATTTGTTTACTACCGTATTCATGTTTTATCATATGTGTATTACTGTTCAGCTTTTTATCTTATTATTTAGCCTTTTCTATTTACTGTTGCTCTTACTACTAATTATGCACATTGTTTCTTCTGCACGAGTTCTTTCCCCTTTACACACACACTCATTATGGTCGCATTCTGACGACCCTGGATTTACACGTCTAGCTATTGGACGATTGTTCTAATGTGCAGGTGTTCGATGAGACGGTACGCCCTGCGAGGAGCTTGGGTCCTCTCCTCTTGATCCTGGTATACTTGCATTTCATTCTTGTTATTATTCTTTGATTTCTGTATATCACCTTTGACTTCTATTCAGCTATCATTTTCTTCCTGTTATTCATTGCTATCATGTGTGGTCTTATATGTATTACTGCAGTGTTCATTGATCATTATGCTTCCGATTTATAGCTTGTTCAGGTTACAATTGAGGCTTAGCGCGTATACGAGGGGTATTTTACCTCGCGTATATGCGTCGCCATAACGTCTCCGTATCCTTAAGATCGGGGCGTTACATATTTACTTGTGCTTAATTGTTATATATGCTTGGGATTGTTTGATATCTTGTATGCTTGTATTCCTTGCCTATTCTTTGCATACTTGATATTGTGCTCACACTAGTATTACACCAGAGAGCTATAGTAGCATCTCAACTCTTAATCTAGAGGAATCTTGAGGAGAGTACAGAGCCCTTCACCGGGAATTCAGCTTCACTCTTTGGTTATACTGTGTGTTAGTATAATAGTTTTAGTTTGCATAATTAGTTTTAATTCCTCATTTATTTGTCATTTGATTAGCACGTCACCTATTCATCCCCCTCTAGGTGACCTACAGTTGATACTTCTCAGTTCTCTTTCACATACATATGATCACATCGTTACCACCATACTTTACTGTAAGAAAACTCTCATCTTGAAGGAGGTCACGTCAACTCTCTTATCAGATGACATTAGGAAAAGGCCAAATCAAGAGGAGCATATAGGATGGGTTTGATGGTCACGGGAAGGAAAGAAAGAAGAGAAGGAAAGAAAGATCCAGGCTCATCAAAGGCGTGTCACTTTTGTCACAGGGAAGATCATTGAAGAATGACTGCAAGTATGAGCCGAAGTGGTTGAAAATGAAGGGGCAAGCTGCCGAGGCAGACGTAACATTGAGTGGTATAGAGGACACCAAAGTATTAATGGCTTCTTATGTTGAAGATAACACTTCTCAAGGTAAAAGTTGGATATTTGATTCGGATAATATGGTGCATATATGTTCCCAAAAAGAGCTATTCAACTCCTTGGTAGCAAAGGAGGAAGGGACTATCAAGATGGTGGATGACTCGGCTTGCAAGATCATCGACATTGAGACAGTCAAGGTTGCAAAAAGAGATGGGATGGTGCGTGCTCTAGAGGTGGTCTGGTATGTCCCGGAGGCACACTACAATCTACTATCCATAGGGGGGTGCTCGACGAGAAAAATACCAGATTCAAGTACAATAAGGCGTCATCACAATTAGCCAAGGAGACAGGGTAATCCTGAAAGGAGAGATGTGTGAAGGGTTATACAAGCTGAAGGAAAGAAACTCAATTCGAGATGGAGTTTCAGGAATAAGCTTGAAAGGAAAATCATCACGAGGTGGAGTTTCAAGGAAGACTGTAATGGGACGTGAAGCAGGTTAAAGTGTTACGGAAGAAGAAAGGGTGCATCTAGGTAAGACTCGAGATGGCTCAAGCCATGGCGGTAAATCAGCTAAAGGTCTCGGGGAGAGGGGGAAAGAGTTAAAGGCTTCACGACACGGTTACAACCAAGGAAAGAGCCAAGGTATTAATCCAAAATCTCAAGTTTTTTTTACTAAAGGCTTGAAAAGCAAGTCGAGGTGGAGATTGTTAGGATCTTGCCTTGTTTTTAAGAGGAGATGATAGTTCAAGAAGATCGAAATAAGTTGGAGAAAAAAATGATTGCTTGGAGAGAAGAAAAAAAGCAGATCAAGGAAAAATTAGTCGACTAACATGACTACTAGTCAGCTAATCAGAAGTACTAGTCGACTATGACAGATACAGTGACAAAAAATAGAGAATGAACAATTTACAATAGTCGACTATATAAGGGTATTAGTCAACTAACTTCAGGAATTAGTCGACTAGTGATATGATCTAGTCGACAAATAACAACATTTCTGAAGCAGAATCAGTTTCTTTTCAGGCGTAGATTTTTTTTCTGGTGGAGCACGAATAGGACTCAGTTTCTATTTAATGAAGCTTTATTTCTAAAGATTAAAGGATTTAGAATTCTTCTATATCAAGGAGATCAACTTCCAATAGGATTGATCAAGATTCTTCAAGCATCCAATAACCAAGATGATCTCATAGTCCAAATAAGAGTTGTTTTGTAAAATCCTATAAATAAAGGTTATAACTCAGCATTGATCTCAAGCTGATCTAAATCTAATCTCAAGGAGAAAAAGATGGAGAACACCAAGAAGATCAGAAGGAAGACAAGAAGAGAGGAGAAAAGAGAAGATGCATAGATATAAGGTAATATATAATCTATGTCTAGATTAAGGAGGAAGGTGAATACTCTTGTTACATCAAGAGGAAGATTAGATATCTTTGTATCAAGTTATCAATAAAGCTCTCTCAAGTTTTCTTCCCGTAGATGTAGGCCAAGTTTGGGCTGAATCACATTAAATCCTCGTGTTCTTTTATTGCTCTTTTGTCTATGTGTTGTTAGTTTGCTTTACAATAGTTTTTTCTTTGCAAGTACTGATCATATTGTCAAGTTTCACAAACGTCGATTCTGGGAGTAACAATTAGTATTGATAGCGCCGATTTTTTACAACAATTGGTATCAGAGCATATCAATTTCGCAACAAGAGCAGTGCAAAGTCGTGAGAGGTATAGAAAATTTTGGTTTTTATTATTGGTTTCCATTTGTTTGACTATTTCGAGGGAGCGAATCATAGAATATTCAGACAAATCTAATTTGATGGTTAATAATTTTCATGCAGTATTTATAGATTTTGTCCTTTGATCGGTTCTTTTCTCACAGGACACAGAATTAGTTGTGCCATCTCTCTTTGTTCACCAACCACTTATTGACTCACTAAATTCGGTCGTCTCCACCAAGGACGATCAAGACGGGTTAGACAATGAGGCTTATTGAAGGTGTACTCGTCCTCATCTATTGGACTCATCATCAATCATTGCCCCCTCTGGTGTGCATGAAGGCGTTTTGTATTTTATGAGGAGAGTGGTGTTATTTTGTATTTAGTGGTTGGTGTTCCCACTCTCTTCTCCTAGATTGATCTTATGCATTTGGTTATGCATTTTGTAGAGAAAGTAGTGTTTTGTATCACGTGGGGGTTTTATTAAATTCTTATTAATGAAACACATAGGGAATTATAGCCACTGTTATAGTAAGAAAAGAATTAGGTCTGGACTGACGAGGTGAGTTTATAAAAAAATTAATAGATTTCTTCTCTGAGATGACACTTGAAAGGACCCAAATGAGGCCTAGTTGATTCTGATTATGCCGGGATTAAGGAGATTTTGACCTAATATAGAGAGGAAAAACTGATGAAGTCCCAAAAGAAAATAAGTAGGGGAAAAAAAGGATATACTTGAAGATTCCAAACATTCAAGATTCTCTCTCTTTTCTGACAATGCACCATACATTAAGAAATCAAGGGAGCGAGGCTTCTCATCCTTTAAGTTCAAAATATTGCGTCCTAGTCAATTGCTCCTTGACTTGAAGAGGAAACCTCTTAGCCAAATTTTTTTAGACACACTTCAATTTCCAACTCAATTGCAATTGAAAAGTTAGACTTGTTAAGGTCATAATATGAGAGAACATCTCTTGCCTAATGTGAGCTCGTTACTTTGAACTAGGGGTGAGAATGAGCCATGCCGAAGTTGGCCCAAATTAAAATGGGCAGGCTTTTTGGCCCAGCCCAAACCTGAACCGAGCATGTATTGACCCGCATAAATACTGCCTATTTTTGTTTGGGCCAGCCCATTCAAAACAACTCCATCAGAAAATCTCACAGAATTTTCACAGAACTCTAGTTCAACTGATTCAATGTACTATATTTTCCATTGATCACAAATGACCATGGCATCATGCAAAGAATTTAAAAACCAAGAACCATGCGGAGAATTTTTCATAGGAATGCACGACCTCATTGCAAAATTTGGTCCAATGCATTAAAAAGGAGAAACTTTTTCATGCACCTGTGGATTCAAACATCACGGAGTGCACAAGAATGTGCATCTTTTCAACTATAACACAACCACAAAGCTATATAAAGTAATCAACGGTTCAAAATAGAAAACAGAGATCTGCACTGATTCATGCTCAAATCCTTGAGCCTCCATAACAAAGCATCCAACACATGACACGCCATAAACAAATGTTGAGAGAGTTTTCTGGATTAATCTGCAAAAAGTTGCTCAAAAATAAAAAAACTAAAGTTTCAACCTTGCAATTCTTCTGAGAATTTTTTTAACTAAATGACAATGACCATCATTAGCTACAATATTATTTCCACATTATTTTCATAGAAAATTTCTGAATCATACGCGAGCAAAACAATAGGATAGAAATTGAGATACCCAATTCAAAATTTCACAAGAAAAGCGATTAAGCATTGCAAATCTTTACATGGGTTTTGTTGCTGTTCTTGATGAGTAAAAATTGACAAAATGTGAATTTTACTGTTTTAGAGAGAGAGGCGATATAGCACCTCGCCATCAACGGAGTTCACAGCAAGAGAGGCTGCAACATGAAACTCGAGAGGGCGTTGTTGATTTAGGGAGACTTGAGAGAGTGTCGTCGATTTGGGAAGACGAGAGCAAAGAGAGAGATCAACGGAGTTGGGATGGGAATAGCGGTGACATGAAACTCGAGAGGGCATCATTGATTTGAGGAGACTCAAGAGCATGGTTGTTGACTTGGGGAAGAGAGAGAGAGAGAGAGAGGGGGATAAATGAGTAGGAGTCTTTGCGAGTTTCAAGCTGAATATGATGTGGGATGGAGGGAGATTTAGGGTTTGTGGTGGGGATTTTATAGAATTGGGGAAGAACAAAGAGGAAAAGAAAGATATGATAGCGGATCGCAATCCGGATTTTGGCTTCACCGCTTTTGATTCATTCATAGTGATCAAATTCAATACTCAAAGCAATTACTTCATTTTTTATCAAAAAATTATTTAATAATCTTTTAATTTTTCACTACATGGCTATATATAGATTACAATACATACATCATACGTGCAATTATTGATAACATTAAATCTAACCAAATCTAGATTTAAAATTTCCTAAATCTCAATCAAATCTAGATTCAAATAACGTCTAAATCTCAACTACATTTATTCAAATATAATTTAAATAAAAATCTCAAATCTACTAAATCTAAACCGTTTGTTTCCCCCATCATTCTCACCGGTTTGAAAACATTCATCCCCGATGAATGTAGTAGTAGGTAGAAGGTAAGTACAATTAGGTAGAATCACACACATCACGAATTCTTAATCAGGCTAAGGTGGTGGTCAGAGAATCAACATCGATGTGTCATGACTGAACTAAAGTGGAGGAGGTGGAACTGGCTTCCGTGAACAACCGGCTACAGTCTATGGTGCCTCGAATAAGACACATGTAACATGTCGAGGCAAATCTTCCCCGCTGAAGACTGAACCAATTGTACTCAGCACCAAAAGAAACCTGAACTTCTGTGAACCTGTCGCCTCTAGGAGGATCTGTAAAGGATCATATGCATCAGGTGATCTCAAAGACACTAGAAGAACCCTTACAGCTGGCATAGATGGCACTAGTTCCATGGCAAACTGTGCTGAGTGATCTGTTGAAGTCTCTACAATAAGCTCTTCTATCTCTGGCTTAGCTCTGGGTCGGATTCATCAACAACTGTTGGCTCTGACTCGGCTCAGCTGCGATTCTGGCCTGGTTCTGCCTCATCAACAACTGTTGGCTCTGGCTCTGATTCAGCTGTAACTTCTGGTTTTAGTTCTAGCTCATCAACAACCTCTGACTCGGTAAAGGTTGGAGGTTCTGAATCTGTCTCAATTTTATTGGCATGTCTTCTATAATCTTCTTGATGCCACTAGAGTCTCTCAAAACTTAGTGAAGAGGAGGTATGGTGCATACCGAGTACAAAGTAAGTCTTGCAAGCTAAACTAACATCGATAAAAAACTATGACTGTCTTTCAACCACCAGTAAGCTTCTCCACCTAGCCTCATTTGTGCATGATGACACTTCTGTTCAGATGTTAGAACAAAATAACTGAAGAAAGCTTCAAGATTGCTTTCTCACTTTTCATAACTATAACGGTCATAAGCACCCCGAAAGTATGGGACAGCCGCAAACATACTCCGTTCAACCTCTTTGTCATCGCAATAAGTATAAATGTATTTGCTGCAAAAGTAAAACCCATAAAGATAATTCAATGTATAAGCTGAGAATTTACGCTAAGTCTGAACAGCTCGAAATAGACTCTGATCGGGTTAGAAATGAAGCTGAAATGATATTGAACTGTCATAGGAGCTATACTGGCACCAATCAGAGGCTCGTGGAGATCTGACTTGTTGTCTTCTGGCTACGAACTCTTTTTAATACCTTCGAGGCTCAGTCACAAACCCAACACTTCAAAAAGAGCTCGAAACGGACTCCGAACGGGCCTAAAACGGACTCCAGACTGTGGCTCGCTCTGCAGTGAATAATAACCGTGAATAGTAAATTTATTGTTCACGGAACAGAAAATTTATTGTTCACAGAACAGTTTAATTTTTTTGAAGTAGAATTGTGAAAGGGAAAAGTAGAAAATTCGGCTCGATTAAATTGATGTGGGATAGAGGGGGATTTAGGGTTTGTGATAGGGATTTTGTAGTATTGGGAAAGAACAAGAGAGAAAAAGAAAGATATGGTCGAGAATCTCAATCCGGTTCTTGGCTTCACCGCCTATGATTCAATCCATAGGGATCCAAATCAATACCCAAAGCAAATAGCTTTATTTTTTATCAAAATCATTTAATAATCTTTTTAATTTTTCGCTACATGTCTATCTATAAACTACAATGCGTACATTATACGTGCAATTATAGATAAAATCAATTTAACCAAATTTAGATTTAGATACTCCTAAATCTCAACCAAATCTATCCAAATCTAGATTCAAATAACTTCTAAATCTCAACCACATCTATTCAAATCTAATTTAAATAAAAATCTCAAATCTACTAAACCTAAACCGTTTCCCCCATCAATAGGTGGGCTGTGGCTAACACCCATCTTTGACCCGAAAATATTCGGGTCAAATGGGCATGCCAAATTGGGCATTTGGGTCATCTGGGTGCGCCTAGATTTTTCGCTTCAACTTGATTGGGCCACGAGCTACCCTGACCCATTCTCACCCCTACTTTGAACGAAAACTAGAGAAGGGGAAACAACCTTCCTCTTGTAAAACTTTCCCTAATGTTAATTTACCTAATGTTAGTTTTTTAGTCCTCTCTTTAAATGTGCACCCAGTGGGAATTAAACTTGCGTTATTCTTATAACGTATTAAGATTCTTACCTTTGCACTAAAACTCTGAAGTTATAACAATGGTTGAGGGTAATGTTTTTTATATTTTAACAGCAGGTATTTGGTTGGTGATGTGAAATGTACACGGGGCAGAAACAATAGATAAAATAACTCAATTAAATATTTCAAAAAAAAAAAGAATGATAATTGGTAGGAAAGTTTAAAATAATTAATATAGCTATGTTTCTTTAACATGTATGTATTAGATTAATTCAAATATCAAAATACCAATTGAATATTTGTTATGATGTAGATAACAAATTCTACTATCAATAAATAAGTAAGCAGCTATAAAGGAGAAGCAAATTCACAAACTCATATTTTCTAGTGGATAGTAGGTCAAGATCAATAATAAATTAGAGATGCATATCGAACTTGTAATAATTAGTAATAAATTGAAATTGTACCTTTGAAGACTATAAATTATACCTGAACTTGTTCTTAATTGCGCAGTTGTGTAGTATGTTCTTCACAACTCAACGCTTCAAACGGTGCTGGATTGGACTCCGGATGAATAAGTTATGATGCGATCAAATCAGCTTGCCAGTGACTAAATTCTACTAGTACGAATCTGCTTTCTGCTTGATTTTGTTGGTGTGATAATACTTGGATCGCCTCGGCTTTAGCGATAAGGGAGAGGGGAACAATAGGCGTCGAGATCAGCTGAAGATGTGGAGAGAGAGGGATTTGTTAGTACTTTTAGAGAGAGGAAAGAAAATTTGCTGTGGAGAAATTGAGAGAGAGAGAAAAATAGAATTATAGTAACCGATAAATCAATTAGGGCATCCCATTACGAATCGGGTATAATAAGACATCTTACTCTTACTAGAAAGAGAATTCATGAGTCATAGCAAACTCACAAAGAGAACAGCAAATTTTCATTGATTTTATTAATTGTTCTTAAAAGTCAATATATGTGGGCCTTTATATAGGCTATAAAATTATACTCTCTACTTCTATTCAGATTACATAATCAGATTTCTTAAAGTAAGTAATCAAATTAAAGACTTAATACATGAAAATGAAACCTACATGAAAAGAAAATCAGAAATTCTACTACAATTCTGATTACTAAAATCAAAAAATAAAGAAATAGAAACTAATAATCCTAATACGAATAGAACTACTGGATCCATGTCTAGTTGGCGCGTCTTCTCCAACGATGATAAATACGCTATGTCTTTGTTCTTTTGTCCCCATCATTCTCCCGGTGTTGGAGAAAGCTCGATTCCGTCGAGTAAGAAATAGAAGTGATCTCATCTTGCTCCTAAGTGTTGAAATCAATCTGTTGTATTACACTTCAGTCTATTCAGGTGTTATCCATCAGTGCTCTTCCTTTCCATCGAATCAAATACTCATGAGTCATGATAATTTCATCATCTAAAATTTTATTAATCTCTGTATTACGTAAATATTTGAATTGGTGAAAGAGAGGATCTCTAAAAAATAGGCTCATAAGATGGCTCATCAATAAAGAAGTGCCAAGGTTAAATCAAAAACTTTATAATCCACTAAATCTTCAATATTGAAAATAAAACTGGTAACAAAATGTATAAAATAAATATTACAATTTAATTTTTTTAAAATTTAAAATAGAATCAGTACTAACTCATGTAAATCATCACAAACATTAAAAATAATAAATAATTTTCTAATGTCGTAACTTGTAGAGAGCGTTGTTTTGAACAGTTTTATCCATGATTTGCTTGTGTAATTTGTGTTATGATATAAAAGATGATGCAAGTGATAATGCAAACTCTTGTACGACTTTTGTTTGATAATCTTTTGAAGATGGAAGACAGTGGAGAATTTATACTTAGTATCTAACTGCGCTACATTGTTCTCTAAAGGTAGAGATGAAAATCGATCGGAACTAGATACGATTGTGAAACTCCTATGCTTGTGAACTTAAACTCGGATACTTTAAATGGGTGAGAGTGGAGGTAACTACTTTAATCCATCATTTTCGAATACCTCAAAGAATACTGCATTGGTATAACTTTCATTGTCCACAATGACTCTACAGTTTTTGTCTCCTAATTATGAATTGCAATGCTAACAATGAGTAAGTAAGTCAAATGTATTTGATTAATGCCTTTGCGTGTAATATTTTTAGAAAAGACGTCAACAAGCTCCATAATAGTGGTGACTTCGGAAGGAATTGGGTTATTGTCTTTAGGAAAGAGTAACTATAAATCATTAGTGTGACTTTGAGGAAATTAAGGTACTAGACTTTACGATGTCATCACCTAGTTCTAGCGTCAATGCTTGATAGGGCATTCACAACCGTTTTTTAAGGTATGCCCATAATGACTCCTGCAAGTGCCACCTATATGGATTGGATCACCAAATTCTGTTTTAAAATATGAATTTGTTTGCATTCTGAATCTTACTTTCACTACACGATCTGCTTTTAGGTGGTAAATGGTGTTCTTCTACCCCTCGTGTTAGTTATTTTATGAAACAAATGGTTGTTTGAAGATTGATTAGTCATATATTGTCCCTTAATTTTGTTCCTTGCACTTAGTGGAAGACCAATGATATTGTTGGTCCATGATCTTCATTCAATAAGAGTAAATGGTTTGGCAGCTTGTTGTAACTCATATGTTTGCAATGTGTTACAAAGGAAGATAGATACTTAGGAGAAAGTTTCTATTTAAGTTGGATTAAGGGTTTAGCTACTGTTAACTTTCTATTTAAGTTTCTATTAAGCGGCTCTGTCCTTCTTGGTACCATGCTATCTTAGAGATCAGAATTCACTGCTTGCTTGTTCCAGGATCATGCTAAATGGAAGGTTGAGGCCTGCTTTGTTAGAGATATCAATGACAACATGTGACTCATGAGAAACATGTGATCCATATGAAAGACACCCCTTATGAAATCAA
>JAVJIF010026363.1:0-20644 GCA_038442645.1 Agave tequilana
ATAAAAACACAAGTTCAATAGAGCAATTGTCCTTGCATTCAGTTGAAAATCAATTCTATCTTGCACTTATACAACTGTAGTGTAAATCAGTGGTTATCACTCAAATGGTGCATTTTAAGCAAGGAACTATACAAGTTATCAATTTAACAGTGGAAATAGAAGCTGTCAATCTTGACTACTCAAACAAACATTTATAACTTGTGCAACCCACGCTTATTCTGAAACATTCCAAGTGGATGGTCCAGCTAGATTATCTCATGACCAAAGCCACAGTTTAAGGGAATGGGCAGGATCAGGAAAATGAATCAGATCAAACAATTTAAGTGAATCGGTAGGATAAAGCTAATGAGTCAGACAAAGGTCACCACTAATGATAGGATGTCAATACATTAGCATTTGCTTAGAGGTTCCCCAGATTATTTCACCATTTAGAAAAGTATTTCAAAATGAAAATCCAGGTGTCAATAAAACATTTTTTACTAACCTTAGAATAACTATCTGCAAATGCCCGTGCACGATTAGGCTTTCCAGTGAATTCATGTCCCCAATCTCCAGCTTTCCATCTACAAGTCTCACGGCTTCATCCCTAATAGTGAATCGGAGCAGATTACCTGATTGTGCACCTGACTGCATAAATTAACACTTCAAAGTTCAATATAAGGAAAATTAACACAACAAAGCAAAAGCTAAAAGGATTTGAACTCAAAAGAAAGGAAAAGATCATGACTACAAGCTGGGAAAATCATATACAACACATAATAAGGCCTTCAATCTCGCCATAACTTCTCCAAGAAATTAAGGACCCCATTGTATGCATTACTCAATTCCTCGGGTACTATAAGAATTTATCACCCAAAAAGGAATTCTGTGCAAATCCATTTCCAGTAATTAAAGTAATATTTTGTGGGACCGATCAATAACCGAGTCATTGAAAACATTATTATAACAGGAAATGAGCATAAACTGTAAAGATACTTATCAAAAAAGCTAGACAAATTACCTTCTGCAGAAACTCTCCATCCGCGTGACCAAACACTATAGAAGGGTCATCAGAGGTAGTTAATTTCCCATCATCTTGCAACTCCAAGACAACCTGCACATCTCATAGAGATCACTTGTCAAAGAAGAGAGACCTTCAATATAATATCTTTCAATGTTAAAACGGGAATACAAATGGAACCAATATAAACACGTCACTAGGATAATAAATTATAAAATTATATGCACAAAACTTCTGGAGCATGAAGCCAAACATCATCGCAAAACCTTCTTATCAAAAACAAATACTTAAAACTTTAACTCCTAAAGTAAAAGATTAATTGAACTATGTAAGTCAGAAAGTTGCTGTCTTTTACCTGCTGCTGGGCTGGAACTTGTCCTCTGCTGTCGGTGTCAAGAACATATTGACTACAAAATTCATCCTTCCACACTAGTGCTAAAGGTGTATTTCCCGTTTGGTAATGTGCATGCCTGAGAAAAAATAGGAAGCATAATTAGATGGACACAACAAACACAAACGAATCATATCATCCAATATAAAAGATGCACAAAGAAACTAGCATGTATTTGGAATTGATAAATTGCGCAAGATTCTAATATTTTAAATAACCCGTTTAATTTGGACACTTTACTTTTATATGATGTTCCTTCATAACCAAATACAGTCAAATATTGGTAGAAAAACTTTCCCAGATGGAGCACTCACGTGCAGTAATTTTACGGTACTGACAATGTATTATAACAATCAACACCATATTTCTTGGCAACCTAAACCTGGACTACAAAAGGCGCCAGGTTGACAACCTATCTAAAAGTTTGCTAAATCTCTCATTGAACCATAGCACGAACTTGGATATCATAGCCAACCCCATTTTGATGGAAAAGGCATAGAGATAATGATGGTGAGAGTGATGGTGATGAAATTTGCCATGTAGAGTGAGGCAGCAACTTAGTTACATGCTAATCAAGACCAGATCATGCTAATAAATAATGTAAATATTTATACCATTAAGAAGAAACTCCAGCACTCTAGATAAAGGAAATAGGATCATACTTGTTATAAAACAATAGACCATCTTTAGCATAAGGCACAACACCTGCATATGCTGTTTGTAGACCCATCTCATTGCAGTCATAAATTGGAATTGCAGTGAATCTGTACTTATGGTACTTTGATGGAGGATTGCATGCACCTGTTTTCCCCAAGCTTAGAATTTAACCAAAAGAATCTAAATTCTGTGCTGCAGTCATACAAGGGGTACCACGCCAACAAACCATATCAATCACGTAGTATGTTTGATCAGGCTGCAAGTCACCACCTCAAATGTTAATATCAGCCGATTACATAAAAACTGAACCTCAAATTCATCTAAATTATTGTCAAATATTAAATCTCACCTCATGAAATACGCAGTCCAGAATGCAGTAGGCATGTGCTGGACCAGACATATCTTTCGTTCTGGCACCACAAGGCAAGGAGGATGGAAAGCGGTGCAAGATAGATCCATTCCGAAGTCTACTCACTGTTGTGCCATTAGAAGAAACGACGAAGCACCGCTTCCCTGCGGGCCTTGGAAAGACATACCTAGAATAGAAAATTTTCCAGATTGAATAAATTAGTATTTCCTGGTACCTAATTAAGTATGCCACTAGCCTTTTTAGTAAATCAGAAAAACAGGGTTCATGATCAGATCACCTACTGTCAATTAGAAGCACATAAGAGGCAATAAGAAAGATAACTTGCATTTACAAAACAACTCTTCGAAACTGTCTTCAGTAGCACAGACAGGCTGGGAAATTTACTATTATCTATTTGCACTACTGTCAAGTGGGAAAAGTTCCAGCAACCTGGAAGATATTTCACTCTTTTGATATCCTAATAATTGAAAACAAGTTCTCAAAGCTTTTATTTTATACACAAGCCGTCGCCATGACTTGAACCTGGGACTCACCAACCCACACCACCCTTTTACCGGTGAGCCAGGCCTCACTCACAGTTCTAAAAGCTTTCATTAGAACCAAATACAGCAGAAGAAATCTCAATAGTGAAAAAGGACAGGTGAAATGAGACAAGAAACATGAAGCAAAAAGAAAATGATCATGCCAGCCACATAGCACACACTACAAAGAGTCAATAGGAGGGTCTTTATGCGTTTTCCTAGGCATTATGAAAATCAGAAGATCTAGCAAACTCTAGATTTATACATTAGTCTCTCCATCTACCAAATTCAAGCGTGCACTACAATACAAAGATGAAACAGTAAGCTAAACCCTACAATCCGATTAACAAAAGAAACAAGGAGATCCTGTAAAGGAGAAAGAGAGGTCATCCCATGTATCAATGGGATTTTGATATAATAACTCTAAAGCACTTATAATTCACAGTTCCTCATAATTCCTCCGTGTATGACCACTTCACTAACGTAATGCTATTGTGCCCAATGAAACCTGAACATCAGGTTCAGGACTACAATCTACTTTCAAGTCTAAAAATTTTTTTCCAACTTTGGAGTTGAAATATCTATTGTTTTATAGCCAAACAAGCATTTGAAAGGAAAAGGAAATAGATAGTTTAGGACCTTTAGGTTTGTTCACACTTCCCAAGTTTATTGATACTGCCATCAATTAAAGTAAAACTATGTCCACGACACATCCTGCACAGCCAACTACAATAATGGATGAATCACCAAAAAAACTCTAATTTTCAGACCACTTGATAAAACTCAATTTAACTACAGATAGTAAAAACATGCCAGTTCTGTAATCCATTAAAATGATATTTAATGGGATTAACCATGGGCAACTTCTTAATGATATTTGGGTGACAAAGTCACCACAATTCTTTGGTATTTCTCTTATGATAAAGGGTGTCTTAGGAACATTGAATTATGACATGGTTTCACTAGATGTCAAGTGGCTTCACTTGGTATGAATAGAAGCTAGAGGGTTAGCACTTGAGGGTTTTTTTCTCTACACAAAAGAGGCTTTTCTCTCATGGGTTTATTTCATCAAAGGCTCTAGCCCAGGTCTAATCCACTACCCTGAGGGGTTCAGGTCCGCGCTAGGTCTACTAGTAGACACAACCTGAACCAACCAGATGGCAACACAAGTGCGCACACTTTTGGTTAGGATTCTTGGTTTAAATGGTGGTTAATTGGTGATGTTAGTTTCTGACCATCGGTGGATCTTTTCTACTATCCTTAATACTCTTTCCATCAAATAACATACATCACAACTAAGAAAATAGCACATGTTTCCATAAAAAAACAAGCAACCTCACTTGTACAAAAATATAATAACTCACTGCCCACACATTATAGTTTTGAGTTCAAGTGCCTATTTTAGAACTAATGGGACTCATTACAGAGAATTTTGACCAAATAAGCCATCAAATATACACACTATAGATTTTCCACAATGGCGCAATAAACCTCCCAAAAAAACTAATGCCATTAAACACCGAAAAGCCCTAATCTCTAAAGTGGAAAAAGAAGCATGCAACTCCCACTTAAAAGCTTTACAATTAGTTAAACAAAGAGAGAAAGGGAGTAACCTTTGTAATCTAAGCAGTGTATTCAATGCTGAAAGTAACAATTTTCAAAACAAACTAAGCTAATCACGAATAATTAAGCAAACTGAACCATAATTGAACTCTAACTACGCTCCTTCAATAATATGCAACCAAAAAAAAAAAAATTTTTTTTTTTAAGAAACCAAACGATCAATTCTGCAATACTAAAAGAATTAGGGTTTATGGACTCAAACCAGTCGCTGTCGAGGTTGGGAGGGACGTCGATCATCCACTCGGGAGCATGAGCTGGCGAGCGAACCACCGGCGGGCCTCCGCCCCCTTCAGCTTCGACGCCTCCACCACGTTCAGCTCCCTGCTGTCATGGGTTTCGTCTCGGATTCGGGTTCCATCTCGATCTCGGGCTCGGGTTCGGCTTCCGGTTCGGGTTGCGGTTCGGGTTGGAGGGAGACGATGGAGGAGGCGAGATGTCGTGCCCGCTGTTGGGAGTCGGAGCGATGTTGGGACTGGCGGCGGAGGGCGATCTCCCGCCGCCTCTGCTGGTCGGAGATCGCCGGCCGCTTGAACGGCCGGCGGAGATCGTGCGGCGCCATCTCGATTCGTGAAGGAGAGGGGGGCGATTTTTGAGACTGAAGAAATGAAGAAAGAGGTTTAAAAAGAGCAACCGCCGCCATGATTTCATTTAATCTAAACATAGGCCCAACGCGCTTGAGCCCAAAATAATAACACTTGCTCGGTTCGTTAAACCCGACCCGCTTGCTTAACGGTAGGTTTTTTACACGAATATTCTGACCCATTTCAGTACGTTCTGGGGGTTGTTCAGTGTCTGCAGTGACTGCGACAATTAATTGCAAGGTTGACAGAAGCTTGAACCAGGGAGCGAAGGATTTGAGAGTATGAGTGAAGATCTCATAAATTTATGTTTGATGCCTTTCACTGTTATCTTTTTTGTTTGGATATATGATTTTTTGAGTTGAGTTTTGTTTGCCAACACAATCACTTTAACAAGGACAACCTTTTACTGTAGATGAACAGCCTAAGAGAATTGTTTAAAGGAATGATGAAAAGTAAAAGTAAAAGAAAGAGAAAAGAAAAGAAAACAAAAGCGAGAAAAAGACAGTCTACACAAACTTGTCTGGTTTTTACTTACAGATTGGTAGATTTGATGAGCTTACAAAGAATGCTCTTAGTTAAAAATGAAAAATCATTTTAGATCCCCCCTGTTTTCTCTGTTTTGCTTCCTTTTTGATGCTTGACGGTGACAATAATAGTCAAATACTGTGCTAGTATAATTTCTAAATTTTTTTTTTTGTTTTTCCTTCGCGAAATGATTTTCTTCTTAAGAATAAAGAACAGTATGGTAATCTCAAAACTTCATGAATTCCATCATTCTTTTCAAATTTCTTTGAAAGTACTGACATACTATTTCAGAAATATTCACGGGTTAATGAGTTTCATTTCTTACTAAACACTGTCAGTATCTTTCTATGTTTGTTCTGATTGCATTTCTCATATTTGTTTTCTACCAGAATACAAATTCACTTGTTTTGCCTTTTTCCTCAAGCAAAAAAAAAGAAGACGAATTCACTTGTTTTGTTTTCTTGTACATTTCCTGATAAAACACACACTTAAACTAAAATAAAATTAAATTACTCTTTTCTCTTACAATTTCACATGGTAGAATGCTTGCATGCAGGTGAACTGATCAGTGGTTTGGCTCATTTTCTGTTTTGTGAAGCTAACATGGCAAGCCATAACTAATCTGAAGATTACAATTTTCATATTATATTTGAAAACAATGTATAAATTATCACACTTGCATTTGTGAGTGAAGAGACCTGTGAATTGTGATAGTGCAGTCAGGATTGCTCTCACTGTGCTTTAAGCTACACCAATGACTCGTAATGTTCGTGATTATGTGAATGCCTCAGTTGTTGCCAGTGAATGCGGTTTTGATATGAGAACTACAACTGCTGCTGCCATTTTGATGGAAACTATACTGGCAACTTCTGCAAGGAGGTGGATGCTATTGTGAATGCTTCAACTGTGGGAAACTGAGATGTCATTTATGTGAATGCTATGGTATTGCATCTGTAGTGAGTTTTGTTTGTTTGAGTCAAAATGTGAACTTCGATGAGTTTAGTTTGATTGTGTGCAATATTATTATTATGCGGCTGTAGTGTGAGTTTTGAGTACTTGTTTTACTGTTATTGTCAATGTTTTAATGTTGTGAGCAGATGATGCTTGTATTTCTTCCCTCCGCTTTAGTTCTCTAATTGCGAGTCGATGGTTGTTGCCAAGTGTTTCAGTTCGAAAGCTGATAACCGAAACACTTTCCATGGATGAATTCAGTACTTTCTGTTAATTTATCACCAATCTGATTGATTTCTTCATTAAAGTTTGTTTGTTTGTTTGTTTTTTTTTTTTTTTTTTTGGATGATATTTTTTGTTAGAATGTTCCCTTTCCTATCGTGCAGAATTCAACTTGTTGAAATTCTTTTGATTTTTGTGAAATTTAATTGAGGAAGATACTTGATATTAGCAGAATTTAACAGTGGTGTGTTGCAAGCCGACGGGATTCACCGGCAACTTCCAGGGAGTGAATTCGGGCTCTGATCGGGACCACTTAAGGGAGAGAAAAAATGTCCGCAAGATAGTGTTCAAATCGGTGACTATTTAGAGCATTGTGCTCTAACCGATCAGGCCAACCGGTTGGACAACCGTGAGAAACACGCCTTACTTCCACGCGCTAAGAACTAGGGCATTCAATGGGTCGGGTCCTACCCGAACTCGCCCTAACCCGGCCAGTAATACGGGTTAGAAAACCCTGTCAAACCCGCCCCAACCCGTTCAAACCGACAGCACAAACCAAAACCCATTCAACTCCAATCGCCCCCTTCCTCAGTTTGCAATTCGAAAACCCTAAGTCCCCTGGACCCCGCCACCTACGTCCTCGATCTTGCTGGCGGCGACGGATGATGCCGGCGGCGAAGGTGGCGACTCTTCTCAGTCTCACCGACGGTGAGACCCTCTCTCTCCCTTTCTCTCACTCGTTCAATTACTCTCTCGATCTTTCTCATCACCAATCATTAGTCTAATATTTTCTCTTTAGTCTAGGGCACAGCCGCAAAGCACCAGGCCACAGTCAAACATGAAAGGGAGCCAGAGCCATTCCCAACTTTCTCGAGTCTCCCAACCTCCTTTGGCACTACCAACTGCGCTCGAAGCGCCCGCACCACCTGCAGCAGAACTGCCAACGACAACCTCATCTTCAAATTCTGTCGAGGTTAGTTGATGAATATTTTTCTTTTCTTTTTTAAATTTAAAGTTTACAACTTTCAGTTTGAAAAGTGATGGAGCTTAGACTATTAGAGTGCTGATTATTCGAGGGCAACAACAATTAGAATTAGCTAGTACTTTATGCTTGATGTGTTGAGTGTGTTCCTGTCATTAGAAATTGGGCTCTAATTAACTTTAGAGATGCATGTGAGTGCTCTCTGGAGATCTCTAGCTACGTTGATTCTCTCTGCTCTTAGTGAAATTTGTTGTGTTCATGGATGTTGTTATGCTAATTAATTAGCTTCGCTCTATTATCCTCTTTAATCCCCACCACTTTTTTCTTCTGTTCTTTTTCCTCTCTTCATGTGATTTACTTTTGACATGATACCAATATTTAGCTTTAGGAAGTTGAAATTTGAGATGGGTTCTGCTTTCTGAATAATCTATCCCCTTGACATATAACCCTGCCCATAAATATTTGTGAATTGTGAATAGACAGTACAAATAAAGGGCTTTGTGAGTTTGTCATTCATCCTTTCAGATGTAAATTGTAACTAGATTTGTGAATCTGTCATTCATCCTTGTGATCACCTTCTAACTGAATGGCTTCATAATTAGTCTTCTCACTGCTCAATGTATGAATTTTGATTCAGATTATATGTGGATCAAAACCATGTTATGTTTTGAATGAATTTATCTGTTTATACCTCTGTGATAAGCTATGCTTATATTTTGATAAAATCTGAGAGTTTGTATATGAGCAATCTGAAAGTCTGTATATTAGAGTGTTAATTACACATCTTTTTCTTTACTCCATGCACATTTTTTCATTTATTGCAGTAGTCCACTATCAATGCATGGAGATCAAAGCTTACTCATTGTTGACATTTAAAATTTTTGTGCATTAGCTGTTCATTTTATGGTTAACATGTAAAAGTTTGACTGAAGTTTATGGATGTGAAAACTATTAGACTTGTTTTGGTTTCAATTATTTTTCATGTGTCATTGTTATTTAGTAGAATGAGTTAGCACTGAACTCAGGAATTAAAATATATGTTTAAAATAAGGTCTCAGTCACGTTCAGCAGAGTAAATTACCAAGTAACCACAGAAAAACTCAAATTTCATGTGACAACATCTACAGATGATATAAACCTGTACAAAATTTCAAATTTACAGCAGTGAAACAAAAATAAGGTGGAGTAACCCCAAATTAAGAATCAAGGAGAAGAAAAAATAAATACATTATCTAATTCAACCTTTGAACCTAACTAGTCTACCGCATAGCGGTGTAAACCGAGCGAAGGAGGAGGAGGATCGGGGGAGGAAGGAGGAGGAGGGGAGGATCGCTGGAGGAGGGAGGAGGAGGAGGAGGGTTGGGGGTTTGCTGGATGGAGGAGGAGGAGGAAGGATGGGGGGCGGGCGAGAGAGAGATAAGGAGAGGGAAGGAAGAAGAACTGGGAGAGGAGAGAAAAAGAGAAGGAGAGAGATTTGGGTGTTGCGGGTGCTGCTCTGAGGTGGAGAGCGAGAGAGACAGGGAGAGTGAAGACGGACAGAGCGACATACAACTTTTGTGGGAGAAAATTTCGCTTCGCTCGATTCTGATAACAAAGCACAAAACATTCTTGAATTCAACTTTGAACATAATAAAGCACAACAACATCAGTTTAAACCAACTGATTAGACCACACAAAATGCCAAAGCTTCTCAAAAAATCTTCAAACTTGATGAAAACACACTGAAAATATGCAAGCTATTGTACACGAGGTTCAACAGCCTGTGAAATGTATTCAAAGTTCAAATATTTCTCTTCTCAATTGTTAACTAAGCTCAAAAATTCAGATGCCTAACAAGAGTTGAAAACCCTATCCAAAAGATCAAAGAGTCAAAGTATCCAATCTCAAACTCAAAGCCATTGTCCACAAACTATAGATCAAAAGGCAAACCTTTTAATCCACTATAAAAGAAATTGGGAAGAGAGTGGCTAAAACACTTCAATTAGTGAAAGATAAATAGTTACAAAATTAAACTTTTAAAAAGGCAAAGTTTTTCAAATGTCCCGAATCCAAGTGTTTGAATGTGAGTCAAATTTTGAGAAAGAATCAAGTGAAGAAGCTGTAGTTTGTGAAACTTACACTTGAGGATGAGACAAATATTTGAGAAAGAATACATGAGATGATAGTTGAGAAGGTCAGGGTTTGAGGGGGAGAGAGGGGAGCTTCCCCCACTCCCCTTTTTTTTCTTTTTTCTCTCCTTTTTTTCATCTTTTTGTTCTCCCCTTTCTTTTTCACCTACTTTTATTTTCCATGGACTTTTGTTTTACTTTGATGCCGCGTCGTTTGTGTCATCTTAGACTTCTCCATCCACATGTTAACCCTCAATAACAAGCTTATAAACTACTAACTTTTCTTCCAAAATTATCCTTGCAAAACACAATAAATCATGTTTTTGCCAATGCGCACAATGTTACTTGCACATAACCCAAATCCCGAGTCAAATTTATTACAAGACTTTTATTTTTTTCTATTTTTCCCAAAATAGTTCGTTTCAATTAACCTCGTGAATTTTCAGTCTTACCACTTTTGTTTATCCTATAAGCTTAATAGGGTGATGGATTAATATGATTACGATAATATTTTTTTTTTTGAAAAATAGGTCGTAGCTGGGACTTGAACCAGGGACACCCCACAACCCTTTCTCACCTCTTTATCAGTTAGCCTGGCATGATTATGATGTTATTTTAGGAGGACGTTTAACAAGTAAATCAGTAAAATATTGGCATAAATCAAAAATGGATTTGTAGACTTTCTTTATTGTCTATACTTGTATTGTTTTCTTCTCCTTTCTTCCAATCTTGACTTCCTAAAAATGTAGTTAGGTGACCAAGACATATTATAACTAATATACTCGAAGTGACATGTTTTGGAAGGTGGAAATGATCAATCTCATATCCGAGGAGTAAAAAAAAATGTTATGCAATTTAGTGTATTCTTCCAATTCATAGCAACAAAATGAGCCCCAATGACCAAATGAGGTTTAGCAACATCACTTCCACCCTCATGGTTGGTTATGTTCAAATTCTCCTGGTTGCAATGAGAGACAATTAAAGTTTCAGCTTAAGAATCAATCTCATAAGTAGGATTCCTTGGATCATCTCCTAGAGAACTCCTTCACTTCCATAATATGTCATTTGTGCTGGCTAGATTACTCTGAGCGCATATCTCCGCCAGGATTCTATATACCCACTGCACATGTGTTGCACATGAGAGGTTACTTGGTTATTTTAGCTACACGTGCTAGATCTGCCATGCTATAGAGGATCTCATTGAGGGCATATCAAACCAGTATTGTTCAACATTCAATGAATAAGGAACCTATGACCTAACCTGTGAACCATGAAAACGCCTTTTGTCTTACACGATGTTAGGTAGAATTAAGCAAACTTCACGTAGGGAAGTTATGATTGGAAGACAGGGGATGAAAACATTACAAGCATAAATGATGAAGAAAGTCTACAAATCCATATCCGGTTTATGCCAGTATCTTTATTCGTTTACTTATTAAATCTATTACAGTAAAATTGTAATCTCATTAATCCATCACCCTATTAATGTTATACAACACACAAAAGTGGTAAGAGTGAAAATCAGGGTGTTTAATGAAACTAACTATTTTGGCAAAAAAGGAAAAGATAAGTCCAATAATAAGTTTGATTCGGGATTGGGATTAGGTGAAGAACACTGTGTGCAGTGGCAAAATCATGATTTATTGTGTTTTACAAGGATAATTTTGGAAAACATTAGTAGTTTGTAAGATTATTATTAGGGGCTAATAGGCAATTGGAGAGAGAAGCCGGAGATGACACAAATGAAGCTACGTTAGAGCAAAAAAGAAGTCAAAAGAAAAAAGAAGTCAGTGAAAAAGAAAAGAGAGAAGAAAAAGGCGACAAAAGGGAGAAAAAAAGGAAAAGTAAAGAAAACCCCCTTCCTCTCTCTCCTAAAAACTCTAAGCTACTCAACTGCCGTCGCCATGGATTCTCTCTCAACGATTCATCTCAAGTGTAAACTTGGCAAACCCTAGCTTCTTCGCTTGATTCTTTCTCGAAATCTGTGTCGCTTTTGAAAGTTTGGATTTGTGACACTTGAAAAGCTTTTGCTGTTTTTGAAATTTAATTATGTAACAGTTGTATTTTACTAATGAAGTTCTTTACATGCTCTCTTTTCAATTTTTTTTATAGTGATTAAAAAGTTTGTTTTTTGACAATTAGTTTGTGGACGATTGCTTTGAGTTTGAGTTTTGATGCTTCGACTATTTGATACTTTGGATAAGGTTTTCTATTTTGGCTAGGCACTTGGTTTCTTTAGTTCACTTTGGGAAGAGAAATGTTTGAACTTTGAACGCGCTTCAATGGCTCGACCTTGTGTACAATAGATTGCACACTTTAGTGTGTTCTCCATCACGTTTGGAGTTTTTTGGGAAGATTTTGATGTTTTATGTCGTTTATTCAGTTGGCTTACTAACGGATGTTGGTTTTACTAGCCTATTAGGCTTAATGGTTGAATTTGAGAAATATTTTGTGCTTTAGAATCAATGGTTGAATTAGTAACATACTTAGCCTTTTCTTCTCCTTGAACTCTATCTTTATTTAGGGTGTGCTTGGATTCATGGAAGTAGGAGGGAAGTGGGAAGTGGGAAACTCATTTCCCACTTCCTTTGTTTGTTTTGAACCAGAAATGGGAAATGTGAAAACCCATTTCCCCCCTTTTACACATCCCTTCTACGCTATCATTTTCTCACTTTCAGGATACTACAGGTAATTTTGTGGTTATGTAAAACTCACTTGTAATAAGTTGTAGATTAATGCATCAAATTGATGTCATGTAAATCCCACTTGCAGTCTAATTATAGTCCAAAATGTTATTTCAAAATTAATATTTAATTTAATATTATTTTATGGTCAATTTTGTGGTCAACTTTCCCACTTTACTTCCACATTACTAACCAACCACCGGAAAACACAATATACTTTTTCACCTACACTGTCACATTACAACCAAACACCGGAAATGAGAATTGCACAAATCCTAATTTTTCACTACACTTTCACATTTCTTATCCTCATTCCCACTTACACCTTTTCCTCCCACTTCCATCAAACCAAACAAGCCCTTAGGATAACTCCTTGTTTTCTTTCGCTCCGCATTAAATTTGAAGCTGAACGTGTTTCTATCATCTGTAAATGTCGCATAAAATTTTTGAGTTTTTTGTGGTTACTTGGTAATTTACTATGCTAAGAACGTGACTGTAGCCTTATTTTAAATATGATTTTTGAGTTTTAATTACTGAGTTCAGTGCTAACTCATTCTGGTGAACCAGTTTTTTTTTTCCGGTTGCTTTATTCTCTAATCCAATCTTCTCATTTTCAGAACCTGAAATGGGAGTTTTATATCAAGATATGGCCTGGACGGAGACGGACGCGGGAAGCGGGCGAAAACGTAATGGTGGTATAGGAGAGAATGGGAGTCTAAAAGCATCACGGCCTTCATTGGATGGTGCTGTAGCTCCACCCCCAGTTCATCTCCTTCCCAATAAATTTGAAGGAAAGGATACCCTTTCTTATGCCAACGTCCTGCGTTCTCGAAACAAGTTTGTGGATGCTCTCCTATTGTATGAAAGTGTTCTTGAGAAGGATGGCAGTAATGTTGAAGCCCTTATAGGAAAGGGGATCTGCCTTCAGATGCAGAATATGATGCGACAAGCTTTTGAGAGCTTTATGGAAGCCATTAGGCTTGATCCTCAAAATGCATGTGCTCTTACCCATTGCGGGATTTTGTACAAGGATGAGGGTCACCTTATGGAAGCTGCTGAGGTATGCTATTACTTACGACCTATCTTTTAGAATGTATTCTTGTTATACTTAGGAAGATTCTAAGTTGCAATGTGGACTTGTTATGGTACTTTGATGCTGCCTTAACTTGAATAAGACTTATAACCCGGCTTTTGGGCAAAAGAGTTATGCTTCCTAGGCATTATAGCATCATATGGGTATAATGACATCTTATACCTATTAGATCCTAGGTGTGAATTTTTGGTATTGCAGGATTTTGGTACAAGGAGAGAAGAAAGTTGGTCATAAACTATTCCAGTTTTCATTGGGATTTGCTTGTGGCCAAAATTTTTGGTATAAGAAGCATAAGTTAATAACAAGTAGAAGTATGTATTGGTGAGTACATGAAGAATAACAGTCATTGGACCCTCCTTATTCTGGTTCTTGAATATAGCCTAAGATTGTTTACCTTAACCAGTAGTTGATCTTACTACCATTAAGTTCTTTGAACTTATATATGCTAAAACATATTCACTAGTCTACTTCAATACTCCAGTTCATGTTTGTTTGTTCCTGTATTCATTCATGGTTGGATTCATAACTAAAAAATCAAAATTTATTGTGATAGATATACATAAACAAGACTACTGTAAATTTATGATTCTGCAAGCTATTAACATCAGTCTATTGAATCATTTGCAAGATAACTTTATGGAGTGGGTGTGAAATGGCTTTCAAAACCGGGGCGTATGTCTTGTCTTGTACGGACAGATCAGAGGCACACGGTTTTCTAACCCAAGGCTTGTACTTTGATGCATATCATGTTTCTATAGTGGGTCTTATGTCCATTCATGGCATATGCATGTGAACAGCTTAATATTGGAGCTCCCAAACACTAGTTAGTATCTGATAATCAACAAGCATATGTTGATTTCGTAATGTTAAGTATGAAACGTATTTCTCTTTGTTTTTATTTTTGTTCAAAAGTCTAAGAATAATGATCAATTATGGTTAATATATAGGGATTGTCCTTGCTGTTGAGACTCAGAATAGTGCAGAAATAGTAAAGGGGGAGAGAAAGGAGAATAACACAGGGGGAAGGCGTGGGGATCACATGAGACCTCGATCCCATGAAACACAACTTTCAATTCTTTCCTTTATTTCTCTCCAAATTTTAACTTATACATGATAAAACAAGACAATACCCTTGAGATTGTATAATTGAACCTATTATTAGTATTACTAATTCGATTAAGACCGTGATAGAAATTGATTAAACTCTTTGTGCGTGTTGTTTAGATATAATAACAGATATTTGTTTGAGTTGGGACACTTTCAGAAGCATCCGGGAGCAAATAGCTTCCACTCCATAGTGCATGAAAAATCCAAATTGAAAATTTGAACCGTTAGATATGATTAACATAGTGTAAATTTCCCTTAAACAAAATAGCTTTGCCAAATTTGCCCTGGCATCAAGTGGCCACATAATTGATTTTTAGAAAGTATATAAAATTGCTCATCTTTTTGCCACTTGGTTCTTGCTTGTTGAAATTATTTGGTATTTCCTTTTTAGATATTTAGGTGGTATAGATCGCATCAGGGTGGATGTACTCACATCCTGAATTCTTGTGATCATAACCCCTGTCAACTCTATATATCTGTCTAATATGCTTGCATGAGAAACTGTTAAAAACTGAAATCAAACTTCTAAGCAAAATGATTGAGACCGAAAGAGCTCATGTTTAATATAAAAATCTGATTTGATCGTAGTCTCTGATACATCTATCTTGTTAAAGACATTTCTTTGCCATCTTCTTCTCATGATATCAATTCATTCTAAGTTTATTGATTTTGTATTTTAGGTCTCAAGAGCCCCCCTCTCCCCCTCCTCTTCCCACACCACACGCACACACGCACAAAAAATAAACTTCGAAGTCTTACCTTTGAACCTACTGTACGGGTTGAATGTGGATTTTGTGTGTGTGTGTGTGTGTGTGTGTGTGTGTGTGTATTTTTTTCCATGGTCATGTCTCTGCTGTTCAATTTGTTCCATATCAGGCATGATGTATGTGTCTCTACACTGGTATTTGTGAATAATGTGATAACATCTTTTGTTCTTGATGCTAATAAGTTATATACCCTACTCAACTAATCATAATAGTTACATTAACCTTTTGCAGTCGTATCAGAAGGCGTTAAAGGCAGATCCTTCATATAAACCCGCTGCAGAATGCTTGCTGTTGTTTTGACAGATATTGGCACCAGCTTAAAACTTGCTGGGAACATCGAGGAAGGAATTGAGAAGTACTGTGAAGCTTTAAAAGTGGACAGCCACTATGCTGTAATTTCATCATCACTGCCTCCATTTATTTTTCTTGTTGATGTTTGCACCTGTGTGCATAGATGCACAGATTTGCTTGTAATTTCAACTCCTTCTATTGTTCTATAATGATATGTGCTAACCTTTTAAATGCAGCCTGCTTATTACAATCTTGGTGTGGTCTACTCTGAGATGATGCAGTATGATCTGGCACTTAGTTGCTACGAGAAGGCTGCGTTACAAAGGCCAATGTATGCGGAGGCATACTGCAATATGGGAGTCATATATAAAACCGCGGTGACTTAGAAACAGCTATTGCTTGCTACGAGAGGTGTTTGATTTGTATCATGCATATTTCTTCTCTTTCCCTCCCTCACCCCACTGCACCAACACACACAAACACACATGTCCGCATGTGCACACATACGAGTATTTTACCAGCATTGATGTTGTGTTCTCCTTAATTTGTGATACAGGTGTTTGTCTGTGTCTCCAACTTTGAGATTGCTAAGAATAATATGGCAATAGCTTTGACAGACTTGGGTACAAAGGTTGACTTATTTATTTTCACATTCTGTCATAACTTTTTTTATGTGAACTTTCTTTGCCAAATAACAGTAATTATGAGTGAGCGTGCCATAAGAAATATTTATTTTCACTAATGATGTTTTACTTCATATCTATCTTGTCTTATTTCAGCTTCGTACATTCTTTGGCTGCCGGAACTCTCTTTATTGCTTAATATTTTCAACCATACAACAACACCTGTCTTATTGTCATTTCATAATTATCTTTCGTTCTATGAATGCCTTGTTCCCACAATAGAAGCACTGCTCCCTCTTATTCAATCGACTCCAATTAGTTATGTCTTCATCTATTTCTAGATTTTTTGGGTTTATTGTTAGCAATGATTCTTATAGTAGACATGTGTGGTTGCAAGTTTTGGTTGGATTTTATTTACTATGAAATTATTAATGCAGGCAAAGTTTTATGTTTAACTTCTATTTTCACATTTCTTTCCTAACTGCAATCTTGTCACTGAACAGCATAGCGCATAAAAACAGTACCCTTCTTGTTAAATTTTATGAAGGTTAGGATAATTGGACCATATCATGTGGAAATAACACATTCAACAGTTCCCCTTCTTCTATATTAGATTCAGGGTGATCAAGACAGGTGGGAAGAGATCTGAACTTAATTGTAACCTTTGGTGTAGCACTGTATTTATTGCAAATTCACTAGCCATAATGAGTTGTGATGCTAGTTTGGTTCCGTAATGCATGTTTCTAGTCATTTGAGCATAATTATGTATACCTCCCTTATTCTGAACCAGTCTCCATTATATATCTTCTGAAACAGATCAGAATTGGATAGTGAATTCATATTATTTTGTAATCTATAGTTTAAACCCTCTCCCATGATTCCCATAGCTCCAGAGACTGATTTCAAGTTCACTTCCACCATAATTTGTATATTGACTTTACCTTTTAGCTTATGCATGTGCATTAAGGTCCCTTAATATTTGCTTTCTCTGTGGTTGTGAAGTCTTGATTAATAAGCTAATCAACCACAATAAACCAGATTCTTCCAGAAACTTGCTGTTCTCCAGCAGACTAGTTTTCTTTACCGTTTTTATACTTTCCGTTTCTGCTGTCTTCTCTCATTTGAAACTCTTTTTTATTGCATAGTGATACCCTGACAAATTTTAAATGTCGATCTTCTATATAATTTCCTTCATAAAGCCCTTATTCAACAATTTCTGAAAAAAAATGTTATTTTCTTTCTGTATTCGAACTTGTGTTTTAGCCATTTATCTCCTTCTTTCTCTGTTATTGTAGTAAGTATGTGCCAGTTTATTTCATACTTAATATACTTCTTTCATACTTTACAATTATGCTATTCATCTTCCTCCTTCTCCTCTTCCTCCTTTGTTATCCTTTTTCCTCCTCCTTTTTATAAATAATAATCATGTTATATTTTTTTCCCAGAAAACCCACTTTAACCAAAACCACATTTATCAAACAAATTTAACAATTTACACAACACCCCCCAGCCCCAGCCCCAGCCCCAGCCCCAGCCCCAGCCAGTGTTCAAAGGATCGGCCGAGTCGGATACGACTCGGCCGAGTCGTATCCGACTCGGCGGCCTCCGGGATGACTCGGAGGCCCGAGTCACGCGTGGATCGCCGAGTCGACCCGGATCGGGTCCGACTCGGACCCGACTCGGGCGACTCGGCCGAGTTGTGATAGACTCGGCCGAGTCGCCCGAGTCGGGTCCGAGTCGGACCCGATCCGGGTCGACTCGGCGACCCGTGACTTCCTTCGCCTTTAAATCCGCTCGGGGAGAGAGAGAGAGATCAGATCTGATCTCTCTCTCTCTCTCTCTCTCTCGCGCTCGCCGTCTCCCCCGCGACGACCTCCAGCCCTCGCCGTCCGTAGCCGTCGCCGTCGCCGTCGCCGTCGCAGGTACTCCTCCCCTCTCTCCCTCTCAGTCTCTCTCTCTCCCTCCCTCTGTGCCTCTCTCTCCCTCTCTTTCTCTGTCTCTCTCCCCCGCAGGCCGCAGCGGCGCGCGCTCTCTCTCTCTCTGGCCTGCAGCGGCGCGGCGCTCTCTCTCTCTCTCTCTCTGTCGCACTCTCTCTCTCTCTCTCTCTGTCGCACTCTCTCTCTCTCACTCTGTATCTCTCTCTCTCTCTGTCGCACTCTCTCTCACTCTGTATCTCTCTCTCTCTCTCTGTCGCACTCTCTCTCACTCTGTATCTCTCTCTCTCTCTGTCGCACTCTCTCTCTCTCTCACTCTGTATCTCTCTCTCTCTCTCTCTGTCGCACTCTCTCTCACTCTGTATCTCTCTCTCTCTCTCTCTGTCGCACTCTCTCTCTCTCTCTCTCACTCTGTATCTCTCTCTCTCTCTCTGTCGCACTCTCTCTCTCTCTCTCTCTCTGTATCTCTCTCTCTCTCACTCTGTATCTCTCTCTGTATCTCTCTCTCTCTCTGTCGCACTCTCTCTCTCTCTGTATCTCTCTCTCTCACTCTGTATCTCTCTCTCTCTGTCGCACTCTCTCTCTCTCTATCACTCTGTATCTCTCTCTCTCTGTCGCACTCTCTCTCTCTCGTATCTCTCCCTCTCCCTGTCAGTCTCTCTCTGTCTCTCCCTCTGTCTCTCTCTCTCTCTCACTGTTCTCTCTCTCTCTCCTTCCTCTCCCTCCCTCTCTCTCCTCCCCTCCGTCTCTCTCCTCTCTCTCTCTCTCTAATTAATTTGCATTTAATGTCATTTAATTTAGGTTAGTTTAGGTAAAGTTAATTTAACTTAATTTAGGTTAATTAATCTAATAAAGTTTTGTAATTAAGTTAGGTAATTAATAATTTTATTGAAGTTAAGTAATTAATTTATTGTAGGTTAATCTAGTATAAATTAGTTTAGCTTAATTTAATATAGTTTCATTTAATTGAATTTAATTTAATTTAAATTAGTTTAGTTAACTTAATTTAGGTTTATTTAATTTAATAAAGTTTTGTAATTAAATTAGGTAATTTAATTATTTTATTAAAGTTAGGTAATTAAGTTAGTGTTGCTTAATCTAGTATAAACTAGTTTAGTTTAATTTATTGTAGTTTCATTTAATTGAGTTTAATTTAATGTTTTTAATTTAGTTAATTTTAGTTTTAATTTAATTTAACAGATAATTTTTTTTAAATTTCAGTATGGCTCCAAAGCAACGCGATATTGGATGGGAACATGGTACCCCTGTTGGTGGAAGTAGAAAACTTGTGAAGTGCAATTATTGTGGGAAACAAGTCCATGGTGGTATCACTAGATTGAAGCAGCATATAGCACATGTACCCGGTCAGGTGGAAGGATGCTTGCGAGTATCAAAAGAGATATCTCAAATAATGAGACGACATCTTTCTGAAGGTAGTAAAGAAAGAGCGGCCATTAAATCTAAAAAAGACCGACTTATGAGATCTTTAAGTGAGGAAGATTTCTATGAGGTGACCGAAGAAGATTCTGATAATGAAATTGAAGAAGTTGGTGGTTTAGAAGGAGTTGAAAGAAGACAACTGAAACAAGCCATGAAAGAAAGTCGTGAAATGGCTTGGAGATCGGCAGAAGGAGTTGATATTGGTGGCAGTAGTTCACAGCCTTCAGGATCAGGAGTAACCGTGGATTGCGTCGGAGTATGACTATGAGAGAAGCTGAAATTCCAGCTCGTGGTATTGATCCTTACATGTTCCCAACAAAACAGAAATCAATCAAAAGCATGTTCTCAACTGAGAATATGAAAAAAGTTGGGAAATCCGTGGCGAAGTTCTTTCACTACAATGCAATACCATTCAATGCAGCTGATAGTGGTCCTTACTACCAAGCCATGATTAATACTATTGCGGAGGCAGGTCCAGGTGTAAAAGGCCCTACAGGGTACCAGATTGGCAATCTCTATTTAGAGGAGGAAGTGAAAGAAATTGGAGTATATATTGCTTCAATAAAACAAAATGGCCGCAGTATGGTTGCACGATCATGTGTGATGGATGGAGTTCACATAATAGAAAGCCTATTGTTAATTTCATGATTTATTGTGATAGAAGCATGATCTACCATACTTCTGTTGATACCACTATATCTCGAAGACTGCTGAGTATATATTCTCGCTAATGGATAAAGTTGTTGATGAAGTTGGCGAAGAAAAAATATCGTG
>JAVJIF010026364.1:0-66695 GCA_038442645.1 Agave tequilana
AAATGGTGGACAGCAAGATTGTAATCAGTCAGATGCAAGAGTTCCAACTTATCTTGCACGAGATAGAAGCCGAAGGTATGATCCTACCTGAAACTTTTCAGGTGGCTACTATCGTGGAGAAACTCCCCCTGCGTGGAGAGATTTCAAGAACTACCTGAAGCACAAGCGAAAGGAGTTGAAGTTGGAAGATCTCATTGTGAGGCTTCGAATCGAGGAGGGACAACAGAAAGTCCGAGAAAAGGAGCAGTAAGAACTCCTACGAAGCAAAAGCCAATGTGATCGAAGACTCAAAGGGGAAAGCGTCTACTTCTAAAGGCTTAAAGCGGAAGAAGACTTCCCAGGGGTACAAAGGCAAGGTCCAAGAAGGCAAGAATATGCGCTTCAAGGGAACCTGCTACATCTGCAACAAAGAGGGGCATAAGGCGAATGAATGTCGCAGCCGTCTCAAAAAGAACAAGAAAAGCCACCACAGGCAAACTTGACCGACCATGAGTCTCCAAGCCTTTCAGCTGTGGTGTCAGAAGTGAATCTGACAACCAACAATAAGGATTGGTGGGTAGACACGGGGGACGTAATTGTCTTAAGGAGATTCGCTCTAAGCGTACCTCACTCTAAATACTGTATAAGTGAATTAATCCTTTATACAGGGGATATACTTTACAGTATATCGAGACTAACTTAGATTCAGTCTAATTGGTGCTTTAACCAAGGAAGGAAATTGAAAGGTGGTTCTTAAATTAAGGAACGTTCTATTGAACGGAAAACCTCCCACCTGATATTTGCCGACCTGGCCAATTAATTGTTGATATATCAGTGATCTTGATTAGTTGTCAGATTGATTCTTGTTAAGCAGAATATCCAACAATCTTAAGACAATTACGTCCCCCGCACTGGTGCTAACGGGATAATGGACGCTGGTCTCCCAAGATACAACACTCCTTCACGGTATTTGGATAGCACTACCAAATCACCGTACGGTCGAACCGTAGTCAACCAGCACCTTCCACAGGATCGTTGAAGCAGCGGTACAAGGACAAATTTTGGATGAATATTTGCCCCTTACTTTGGAGTAACACTCACTGTTGAGGACGATGGAAGGTTGAAGAATATTCTTCTTCAGAAGTCTTAGATTCAGACAACAATTCTATAAAAGAATCTGTTGAATTTTCTAAGCCTTCTTTCAGAACGAATTTGCAGAATCTCCGTTGGAAGTCGCTTCGGAAACCGAGTTACGGATTTCCCACTTCCCTTGGAAGTCACTTCAGAACTCTACTTCCCAGTTCAGAACGCAGAAAATTGAAGTGTTCAGAACTCAGAGAGAGAGAAGAGAAGTGTTTACTCTTGGTGTATTTGTTCTTGTAATTGGTGTGTCTTTCAATTGAGAATCGGAGCCCTTATATAGCCTTCCAGGAGGGGCCAACAGGTTCGAATCCAAATGAAAGGTTGCAACCTTTCGACCCAACAGTCATGACTGTTGGCTGTCCAATTGGTTTGCAACCTTTGGCGGCAGCGGGTCGGGTTCGCAACCTTTGACAGTCCAACAGGTTCGCAACTGTTGGCGGTCCAACAGATTCGCATCCGTTGGCAGACCAACAGGTTCGCAACCATTGGCCGTCCAACTGGTCTGACACCTGTTGGCGGATCGGTTCGAAACCTGACAGCGGAGCGGGTCTGTTGGCGGGGCGGAGCGGGTGGTTCGGGTAGCGCCCATACCTTGAGACCTGATTCAAAAAGAACCAGGCCAGGTAGGGAACCCAAACCAGAAACCAGGACCAGGACCCGGACCCGGACCCGAGCCCGAGCCCGGCCCGGCGCCGGCGGCGCCCGCATGATAGGGCATGGTTCCATCCCAATCGCGCGCGAAAACTCCAAGTACCCAAAGGGCACGCCCTTTGTTCTCAATTTTCTCTATTTATACACCACAAACTTCCATACCATGGCCAATGTGGGAAAAATGCTTTTAGTTACCTTTAGTCCCGTTTGGCTTTGAATTAGGCAATCTTTAGACTTGAATATCTCATTCATTCGAAGTCGGAATTGAACATGTGAATATACCACGTTCATCCCCAATGGAAGGAGAACACACTCCAACCATCATCCAGTTGATTCGATCAACGGATCTCGCCATAATTCAACTCAAAGATTCGCATTTATATTCTTCAATTCCAACAATCCCCCACAATGAATGGAGATTCAAGAAATGACACACAAAGAGACTGACTCTATTGTGAAAGGTACTTGAGAAAAGAAACTGCATAAGGATAGGTGAACTAGGTCTTGAACCTTCCATGGCGAGAGCTTTATCGGACTTACTGGCTAATCAGTAAACTAGGTCTTGAACTGTTAGTCGTTAGTGTAAGCAAGTCAACAAGCTTCACACAGTGACTTTCCAAATCAACTTTGGTTCTCGGTTGTGTCCGTTTTGGCCCTGAACATTCTTGGTTTCAGAGAGTATCTTTAGGGAATAACAGCCTCCATAGAATCCCAAAGAGCCGACCCAACTCTATACTCACATAGGTGATGGACCTATTAAGAGTAGTCTACTCTACTTCACTTGTTTAGTAACAAGATATAGGCATCATTAAAAGCGTTAAGCTTATCCTTAATCCACTTGTAGGAAAGCACTTATGTGCACCTTAGGAATGGATTGGAGTCAAACTCCCAAGTGCTTACTTGATGAGTCAATCATAACTAGTTTTCCCTCTTGAACTTAGTCCGTGGGATCTCCAGTCGCTAAGTGAGGTTTCCATTAAGCTGACTCGGTAAGGTTAGGCTTTTAGAACCATTCCCCTCGATGCGCAGTTTATACGCTCTCCACTTAAACCTTAGTAAGCGGATCCGCTAAATTATCCTTGACGATACAAAGTCAATAGAGATAATTCCATTTGAGAGCAACTGCTTCACGGTATTATGTCTACGACGAATATGTCTAGACTTACCGTTGTACATAACATTTGTGCCCTAAATATAGCTGCTTGATTATCGCAGTGTATACATATAGCGGGCACTGACTTTTGCCATAATGGTATATCTTCTAAGAATTGTCGAAGCCATTCTGCTTCTTCTCCAGCCTTATCTAAGAGTATGAATTCTGATTCCATAGTGGAACGGGCAATACATGTTTGCTTAGAAGACTTCCATGATACTGCTGCTCTGCTAGATTAAATACGTATCCACTAGTTGATTTTGATTCCTCAGAATCTGCAATCCAATTAGCATCACTGTATCCTTCCAGTACAGGTGGATACTGTCCATATCTCAAGGCATATTTCTTGGTATGTGATACGTAACCCAATACTCGTAGTAGAGCGGTCCAATGTAGATCACTAGGATTACTAGTGTATCTACTTAACTTGCTTACAGCGTAAGCAATATCGGGTCTAGCGCAATTCATCAAATACATTAGACTTCCGATAATCTGAGAATACTCCAACTGGCGTATTCCAGTTCCTGTATTCTTATGAAGGTGGATGTGTGGGAGAAAAGGATTGTATTTTCCTTTATCCTATGATCCTTGAATCTTTCTATCATCTTATCCACGTAGTGAGATTGAGATAGACTGATTCCATCTGGTGTTCTAGTAATTTTAATTCCTAAAATTACATCAGCAACCCCAGATCCTTCATGTCAAAACTGTTGGATAACATTCTTTTAGTGAACTTAATAATTTCAATATTAGTCCCAAGTATCAACATGTCGTCTACATAAAGACAAACAATGATACATGTGTTTCCAACTGTTTTCGTGTAAACACACTTATCGCATTCATTGATAGTGAATCCATCTTTGATCATGACACTATCAAATTTCTCATGCTATTGTTTTGGAGCCTGCTTTAAAACCGTATAAGGATTTTACCAATTTACACACTTGTGTTCTTGGCCCTTGACTTTAATCCTTCAGGTTGCTCCATATATATCTCTTCATTTAATTCACCATTTAAGAATGCAGTCTAACATCCATTTGATGGATATCTAAGTTATGCAATACTGCTATTGCAATCAACATCCGAATGGACGTTATTCTTGTTACTGGTGAATAAGTATCGAAGTAGTCAAGTCCTTTTTGTCGATAACCCTTGGCTACTAATCTAGCCTTGTACTTATCGATAGATCCATCGGGTTTTAATTTTCGTTTGAAAATCCACTTACACGCAATTGGTTACTGCCAGGAGGCAAGTTTACCAATTCCCAAGTATGATTACTTAGTATGGATTCTATTTCGCTATTTATAGCTCTTTCCACATTTGTGCTTCTGGGGTTGACATAGCCTCTTTAAATGTTTGAGGCTCGCTCTCAATAGCGTATGCTATGAAATCTGAACCAAAAGATTTTGAGATTCTAGATCTCTGACTTCTTCTTGGTTAGTTTCCGCACTAACAGTCGGTTCCTCGGAACTTTCGTCCCTGAACGCCATCTCGTGTGTTCTTTTCCCAGAAGTCTTATCTGCTTCCCGTTTGTATGGAAAGATATCTTCAAAGAACACAGCATCTCTCGATTCGATAATCATGTTTACATGAATATCTGGTATTTCTGATTTATAAAACCAGAAATCTGTAGGCACTACTATTCAAGGCATAGCCTATGAATACGCAATCCATAGTTTTGCTCCCAACTTAGTCTTTTTAGGTAATGGTGCTAGCACCTTTGTAAGACACCCCCACATTTTGAGGTAATGGTAGGAAGGTGTCTTTCCATGCCATAACTCAAATGGTATAAGACCAAGTTTCTTGTGGGGTACTTATTTAGAATATAGTTTGCAGTTAATAGAGCTTCCCCCCACAAGTTCTGCGGAGCTCTAGAACTTACGAGCATGGAATTAACCATCTCCTTCAAAGTTCTGTTCTTCCGTTCAGCAATTCCATTCTGCTGAGGAGTGTATGGTGCTGTAGTTTGATGGATTATACCAAAATTAGCACATAACTCACTAAAATCATTTGATTCATATTCTCCGCCTCTATCTGATTTTAGAATCTTGATTTTCTTGTTGAGTTGATTCTCAACTTCGGCTTTATATGTTATAAACATATTTATTGTCTCATCCTTACTGTTTAAAAGATACACATAACAGTATCTTGTACAGTCATCAATAAAAGTAATAAATATTTTTTCCGCCTCTAGTTGGCATAAACTTCAAGTCACACAGATCGCTATGAATTAACCCTAAAGGTTCTGTATTTCGATCAATTGAGTGAAATGAATTTTTCGCCAACTTGGCCTCAACACAAAATCTCACGCTTGCGAATTTCTTCCAAATTGAGTTTAGGAATATATCCCAGATTAGACAAGTTTTTCAAAGACTTGTAATTTATATGCCCTAATCTAGCATGCCACAAAATAGGAGACTCAAGCAAATAAACAGAAGAATTTCTTTTATTTATAAGCTTCAGGTACAAATACACAGACTTTTATCTATCACTACAACATTGGCTCTAAAAAGTCCATCAATAAGATAACCCTTTCCCACATACATCCCTCCCTTAGTAAGTACAAATTTATTGGATTCAAACACCATTCTAAATCCTTTCTTACTAAGTATTGATCCGGAGATCAAATTCTTGCGGATGTCTGGAACATGAAGCACAACTAATCAAGATCACTGAGATATCACATTGTTTCACAAGCACCAAAACTATGTAAATGGAGTTGTCTTTAATAGATGAAGAAGACTGTTTAGATTGGTATTAATGAATTTTGACAGTTTCTCGTTATTCTCTCTCTTCTTCTTTTGCTGGTCGAAGGACCACAATCTGTTCTTGGTGATCTCGTGAATACATCATGTCTCTTTTTTGTCAAATCTACCATGAATGATACGGGCTGTATTTGACATGAGAATAGACAGTAAAGTTATGATTTTTGAGAGATGAATAATATCAACAGTTAAAAAAAAAAGTTTTGATGTTTGAATGAATATAAATTAGAGAGAGTTAGAATTAGGTTCAAAGAGAGAGAACGAGACAGACTAATTTATACATGAGAGTGAAGTTTTGGATAATGATAAATGAGATAAATAAAGGGGTTGGAAAATAGAGGAAATTGGAATAATAGTGAATAATCTTAGATAGAAAAAAATATTAAAACTTTAGTTAGATCCCAAATTTGTCTAGTTTTGACAATGAAGAGAATATTTTCTTAAAAAACCTAGTCACTGGTAAAAGCGTGTTGTCGTCGTCTCTGGAAAGGGAAAAAAAAACCTATGTTGTGAAATATTTTAAATAATTGTTGATTATAATATATCTCACTCGAAGTTTAATAATGATGCTATGAAACCAGCAGTCCGGCCCTTAAGCCCATTGAAACGTAACCATGAACCATAAAACCGAGCAGTCCGGCCATATTCCTTCTTGGGCCTAGGTCCAAGGCCAGTACTATGAGCTTTGAGGGACGTCTTCTGTTTCCCTTGTCGAGCAGACCACAAGCCGCAAGCCTTTGATGCCATGATCTCCGGTGTTCAGTCCCTCTGTATCAGTCAACAGCGCAGTTTGTAAAAAGGCAAAAAAAAAACCGCGGGTTTAAGTACTACATCAGCTCTTTTGAGGCTGAAACGTTCTTCATCCTGCGCTCACCGGAGACTATGGGATCCTGGCACTTGAGATCACGCGTTGTGGGTGGCAATGGAGCTCCACTATCTGATAACCCGACCTGAATCTGACCTGAATAAAATTAATTTTCTTCTTTTTTTTAGTGATTTATAAGCTTTATGTGTCATCTTAGGGGTGTCATGGACTCATTAATAGATTTTTTTTTGCATCGCTGCCTGGAAATTTCAAAAAAGAAAAAAAATCAATAAAAAATTGCCTTAAAAACTCAAATCTTACAAGTTAGAATTCAATTAGATACGAAATTAGAAGGTGATCCTTATTAGATTTTTTTTTTTTTTAAGTATAAATTCAATAAGTATTGAGTTTAAAATAACAATAAGACTTGACCACTATAAGTTTTTCTCGGACTCGTAATTCAATTAAAATTAGTTATCTTTCACCTAATAAAGTGAATTAAATGAGTGGAAACATGATTTAACCCCACAACCCACTAGCTTCATGTACCTTTGTTCTCTCAACTAATCTCAAAGTCGGTGAATTTCACCAACATCCTTTTGCTTCAGGAGTAAATTATAAAATATTACAATTATATATAAGGGGATTTCTCTATAGCCTCCTGTATCAAATCGTAATTAGGAGGAAAAAAAAACTCAGTTCCATAATTTTATTCACTTCAGTCACCTCTTTTTTAAACCACCCACGTGTGCATATTTATCAAGCGCAGAAGCACCCTGCTGCACCGAAAGACATTAATATCTGTAGTTGTCGCTTTGAAAAAACGGACGCTTCGAAAATGTAAACTATTGGTATCCTATTTCTGATGACTGCGATCATGATCGCATTCCTCACAAAAAACCCTATTTCTGAAGATTGCGATAACAGTTCTCTCAAAATGTCACGTTTCTGAGTCTTTATAGGAATATGGTCATGATTGCAATCCTCTTTATGAGGACTGCGTCATAATCTCAGTCCTCACAAAAATGCTTTATTTTTAGTCTTTATAAGACTGCGACCATGATCTCAATCTCATTATTAGGACATATTTTTGAGTCTTTATGAAACTGCAACTATGATCGCAATCCTTACAAAAATGTCTTATTTTTAAGTTTTCATTAGGACTGCGATCATGATTGCAGCCCTAACAAAATACAATTTTTCAGCTTATATTGAGACTGTGACAATGATCGCAATCCTTACCTAATTTTCAATTAAAAAAAAAGACTGTGATCATAGTCACAATCTTCTAATAAAGTATTGTGATCGCAGCCGTAGTCCTCACATAGGACTGCGGTCATGAGTCGCAGTTCTCATATCAGCATCGCCGTATCAGTAGACCCCTGTTCACCGACATTGAATTATCCTCAATTTTTTCCAAATCTAATATAACATCGATCACAAACTCAAACAAAACTCATCGCGGGCACGAGCAAACGAGATATTTAAAAGGTCGATCCCAAAAAAAAATTGATCTGAAGACTCCGCCTTCTGAAACCTCCGGGAGTGAGGTTCCCTGCCCCCTTCCAACCTCACAACGACCTGACCACACAAGTCGACCCTTGCCCCCTTCCAACCTGAGTACACAAGTCGACCCTTGCCCCCTTCCAACCTCACAACGACCTGACCACACAAGTCGACCCAGGAATTACTCCGCGTCGGGGTCAGAGTTGAGGGAAGAGCAACATTCAGGGTGATGATGAGGAAGGATAAAATGAAAATATATAAAGAAGTGGTAGTTTAGGAGGAATCAATTTACGCTGACGTAGATAAGGCTGTAGTGAATAAAATTATGATGAAGCAAAGTAGACGGGTGTAACGAAATTTTCCTATGTATAAAGATATAATTAATATATTAATTATTTTACTTGCTGTGTTCACAACAATATTTGTATTAAAAGACTTTTTTTTAAAAAAAATCTGTATCTACATATCTATATCACATCATATCCTAAACTCGTATCTGTATCAGTGCATCTTTTTATCAATAAAAACCTTGAGATTGTGCTTGGTAAGTAGAGTTAGAAATTAGGATTTAGTGTCTTCGAAAAGTGAAGTAGAAAGTAGTTAGAATTAGTTTTTTTTTATTTTTTGGTGTTTGAAAGATAAAGAATTAGAAGGAGTTGTGAATTGTAACTTTAAAAGGTTGTTTGAAGAATTAGGAGGAGATAGGTATGCATAATGTTTTAACTTTTTAAAATTGGTTGATGAGTTACCCCCTCAATAATTAGAATATTCCATAAATTCTATCGAAGAAGTAAAGATGATAATTAGAATTATGCTGTAAATGTAATTTAACAAGTAAAGATTTGATATACAAGAAAAGAAATAATATGAATTAACAGGCAAAAATAATAAATAAAAATACTTAGTAAGAGTTGTCGAAAGTAATTTAAAAAAGTTGTTAGGAGAGTTTGTATGAATAATTAGCTATATCAGTTATAACTCATTTGATAAATGAATGATTTTATCGCCAAACCCTTTATAAAAGCTTTATAAGAACACATTTCACAATTTTTTGAGAAAATATGATGAGCTTGAGAAATCTCAAATTTTCTCTCCTTTAAATAATTATAAAAAAAACATTTCTCTTAAATTTAACTATTTTTGCCTGTCTTGTGAAATTTCAATAATGTTTTCAATTCTTTTAAAAGTTCTTTCAAACTTCCAATCAACTATTTTTTTTCAAAAGTCTGAAAGTTTTTATCTTAATTTTTTTTCAAATAAAATTCTAACTTCTAAAATCCACAAAATTCATTAGAAAGCTTCCTTGTTAAAAAAAAAAAAAAGTCACAAATAAGATCAAAATTACTTTTTCTTCCATTTTAAATCTTAAAAAATCCCAAATTTCATCTACTATTTCTTGTTACATATTTCAGAAAAGAAATTCTAAATAAAATCCCAAAATTCATCTTCCTCCCAAAATACATTTAGAAAAATAGCCTACAAAATTTTAAATTTACAAAATTCATCTTCTTCGTCCTTAATCTTCAAGTTTCTTAAAAAAAAATTCAATAAAAAAGTTTTTCATCTTCAACCTCCTCTTCATTTCTCTTTTCAATGTCATCATCATCTTTGATCTCAGCGTTAAACTCGTCATCATCAACAGGCCCCTTTCTCCACCGATTTCACGTATTGTCGTTGCCTTATCCTCGGATCCCTCCACCGTTGCCACCGTCCTCTCCTCGTTGTGATTCCCCATGATCAGGTCCTACTACAACACTATCTCCTTCTCGCCTACCTATCTCCAAAGATCGCCATATTCGCCCGTGGCTACCTCATCTGCCACCACCAACAGCTAACTCTTCCACCACCAACGATATCTCTCTCCTCTTTCCTCCTCTTTGCTCTCCATCAGGCCATAACTCTTATTTGAGGTGAAGAAAAATTACTAATTCTAATGATATCAATTTGAGCTTTTAATTGAGGTATGGAGTTATAAAAGTAACTGAGCACTTGATAATACTTTTATTTTTTTTGATAATACAAGAAAATTAATATTGTTTCCTTTCAAAGCCACATCTCTACAATCCCATGTGACTACGTTATACAACTCAGAAGGTAGGTTGCAAAATTCGTACTCAACTACAATCCCTTTAAATCCTCCTGGTGTATTCTCTTCTCAAAAAATATGTGATACCTTCCACTCTTTCCAAAACGCGTTCGGGTTCAGATCATGTTTCAAGACAACTCTTTAGTCTCTTTACAACCTAATTCTTGTTAGGATTTTTGCCTGTTTGGCAAGAATTAGCTAAATTGCCCCTTAATTCTAAGCCAGCTCTCATTGCCAAACAGGGCCTGAAAGTGCTCCCTCACTCTCTTGGTCTGAGGCCACATGACACCATGATTGTTTGAGCCACAGCTCCTACATGAAATCTCATCCCTTCGACTTCCTCCTCTCTTGCTTAGCAAGTCATTTTCCTCCTCTTTATTCCCTTGAAAATAAAGAAAGAAAGAAACCAAGAACTCCTCCCACCTATTTCCTCTCGTATGCAGAGCCGGTACTGAGATTTATGGGGCCCTGCCGTCCTGTGCGAAAAGTGAACACAAGAACCTTCTCTATTTACTTATAAGAGATTAAATTAGGTGTGATGACGAGGAATTCGACGAGGAGTTAGATTCGATTGAGGGGGATTATATAATTTGTGAACTGCTGCCATGTTCACAGTCTTTTCTAAGGACTGCGAATAAGATCGCAGTATTTTTCTGAGAACTGCTGTCATGGTCGCAGTCTTTTCTAAGGACTGCGACCAAGATCACAGTATTTTTCTGAGAACTGCTGTCATGGTCGCAGTCTTTTCTAAGGACTGCGACCAAGGTCGCAGTGTTTTTTCTGAGTACTGCTACCATGGTCGCAGTCCTAATTACACTGAAAATATATAATATTGTTTGTTTTTTATAAATTTTTAATTTAGTTCATAATGTTTTGTCCCCACTTAGTGAAAATCCTGCGTACGCCACTGATAGTGACACACAGTATTGTTAATGAAAACACAAGTTGGGAAGGCAACACCCCCGCAACCTTCTTCTTAACATTCTTGTCATGCTTCCAGCTTGCCTAAATCCACAAAAATATAGTTATTCATTAATATATTCATTAATATATAAATTTATTATGCACAAAAAGGAATTGTTAAGCATACCAAAACACATAAGCATACTTCTATAACAATATCGGTCTCCAGTAAATGTCATTCAAAATTTATAACATGATTTCAATAATTTAATTTATTGTTTCAACAAGCAAGAACCATCGCATATCACAATTCAATAAAATGTTAATGCAAAAAAGTATGATGTGAGCAACTAGTAAAACTTGATATTGATATAACATAGATAAACTTTCAAATTAATCAATCTATTTAAAACTATTTAAAATAACAACTATACACTCACTCTCTAATAAAGGCATCTCCTTTCTCGCAGCTATCAACAATCTGGCCTTCTGCTTGCATTCAAAGAACTAGCTGAAGAACCTCTACCCCAAATAAAAAATCAACATCAATAATCATTTTAAATTTACCACCTTGAATGAAATTTAAAGGGAAAAGGGGGAGAGATTAATATTGTTAGCGATCTCCGCCGTGCTCTTTTACTTGATGACCACATCAGAAGAGGAGAGATCCGACTCCTTCTCCTCCTTCCCCTCGTTATCTGACATCTCTCGGTTTAACCCTAATCAATTGAAACCAAGAAAAAAAAGGTCAAAAATTTCAATTCGAGTTTGAAGTAGAATCACAAACCCTAGAGATTAAGATCGTTACCGAATGAAATTAGACAATAATAAGAAGAGATTGGAGCCCTAAATGAAAGGTTTTTCTTCAAATTTTATAGAGAGAGTTGAGAGAATTGCGGTGAGCAAATGGAGAGCGGCTGAGCGGGGGGCTTAGGGCATCGCACTCACGAGAGAGAGGGGGGGGGAAGGGAGTTGAGGTGAGCAAATGCACACACTTATGTACTTTAAGAGAGAGACGAAAAGACGCCAGGGCCCCGAAGACGAAGAGACGCAGCAGACTTTTTGGTTTTGACCGAACTTGTAGTGATGAAGATACGCTAGGCCAGCTCTGAGCCTTCGACTATGGGGCCCCCAAGACTTGGGGACCCTGTGCAGTTGCACCTCTGGAAACGGCCCAAAGCCGGGCCTGCTCGTATGCCTTCCACATTACTTCGCAAAATCCTCCTCCCTCGCGGCTCCTCTTCAAAGAGAGTGTTCCAAGCACCCACTGATTTGACTCCAAAAACTGTGGGCCCCAAAACCTTCGCCTAAATCTCCCATACAAATGTCAGTCGCGGAACATTGTATCTCAATGTTCCTTTGGCGTTACTCGGCTTCCCAAAAGTCCCACATTGTTTAAACTTAATTAAATTAAAAAAAACCTGCTTTAATCAAACTTAAATTGCTATATTGCTTCAGGAATTTCTCCAATTGATTTTCACAGGTGAGCGGCGAAAACGAAGGGGAGAAAGAAAAGAGATAAAGAAGGAGAGGTATAAAAAGGCCATGTTGAATGGTAGATTTGAGATAACGGAGGAGTTGTTTTACAACGCTCCAATGCTCATCGGTTGGAGTTTGCATGAATTGAGCGATCTTATTCACTGAGAAGGCAATATCGGGTCTGATGAAACTTAGGCATTGTAGAGCTCCAACCGTACTTCGATAGACAAATGGGTCAGAAAGAGGTTTGTCAATAACCTTGAAGAGCTTACAGTAGCTATAGGAGAGCTGACGGGCTTGACACCATCATCTTGAGCTGCAGAAGCAAATCATGAATGTACTTCTGTTGAGAGAGAGAAACCTGAGGGTTTATGGTGACACTCCACGCCCAAGAAAAAATACAGTGGGCCGAGATCATTTAATGAGAACTTCCGGTCTAGTTCATAAATAAGACGAGTGATAACCGTGAGTCATTGCCGGTGATGATGATGTTGTCCACATAGATAAGAACCAGAAGAAGATCTATCTCGACCCGTCAGAGAAAGAGAGATGTGTCAGACTTGGAGCTCATAAAACCCATCTTGACTCGTAATTGCTGAGGCGAGAAAACTAGGCCCGCGGAGCCTGTTTGAGTCCATAGACACTGCAGTGAAACTTGCATACATGATTGGAACAAGCGGGATCGATGAACACTGAAGATTGTTCCATATAGAACATCTCAGTAAGAAAACCCTGCAAAAATGTATTATTCACATCCAACTGTCGAATAGACAAGCCCTTGGAGACGGCCAAACTGCACCGGTACGGACGGTGGGGTTTGATGGCCGGAATGAATGTCTCACCATAGTCTAATTCTGATTGTTGATAAAAAACCCTTGGCCACCAGGCGGGCCTTATACCTGTCAACAGAACCATCAGGTTTATGTTTTACCATGAAAATCCATTTGCAGCCATCCAAATTCATGGTAGGGCGGTACGGCACAAGAGAACAGGTTTTGTCTTAAGGCTTTCATCTCAGTGTCCATTGCCTGGCGCCACTTGGGATCTTTCCAAGCTTGCGTGAAACATGTGGGTTCAACAGAGAGAGGTGGCCAAGTCGGCCATGAGACAGGTAGGCATGGAATACCGGGTGGCTAACCAAACTTTTGGTGTTCTGGTGACAACGATGGGCCGTGGTAGGAGGAGGAGCACTGGGAGAGGCCGAGGATGAGGCCGATGAGGACTCATCAGTGGGCGATGGTAGAGTGGTGGAGAAGGAGTATGTGAGGGAGGCTGTAACACCCCGATCATTAATATCCTAATATTTGATTAACATGATTTATTTAAAATTTTAACTCTTGGTTTAAGGGAGTATACAATTTAGTAGGGGTGAGGATGAAATCAAGTATTTTATAAAATGAATATTTTCACATTTATGTGGAAAAGAATTTTAGTGGATTGGAAATTGGGCAAATATGAATAAGTGTGTATAAGTGTATGGACTTGTATATGTAAATGGATATGTGTGTATATATATAAGTTATATACAAAATATCATCATAATTGTAAATGCAAGAATTTAATATAGAAAGAGAGTTAGTGGAGGGAGTTGGTGTGCATGAGAGGGGATGATGAAGGGTTGGGATTTACCTTAGACTATGTGATTACATGTGGCATGAGAAGAAAAAGGAGAGATAAAATTGACTTGGTATTATGTATTGTGATAGGGGGGTTTGTGCTAATTAAGAGATGAATATTTTCTCATCTCTCTTCTCATCTTCATCATCTCTAATATCAAACCCTAGATCCATCTCTCTCAAATTCCCTCTCCTCTTCCTCTCTTCTCCCTCTCTCTCTCTCTCTCTCTCTCTCTCTCTCTCTCTCTCTCAGGGCGGACCACAGCCGGAGGGCCGTGGGCGCGGCCGCACGCGGCCAGAGCCGCGGCGGCACCTCAGGCGGTGGCGGACAACGGGTCTTCTTACAGCTCTATAGGTGAGGGAGATCTCTTCCCTTTTGACCTAAAGTCACTTTCCAAAATTTCAATTTCAACACATACTCATCTTAAGTTAAGATTTCATGATTTATACCTCAAGCATGCTTAGATCTGAATTTATTGGTGTTGGTTTCTTGAATAGATGAATGGGTTTTCATCTATGAACTCAAGTTCTTTCCCACCTTGATGTTTCATGGGTTAAATTTTCTTTTGTGGACTTATATTGAATGGATGATAAAAATCCCGTCTTGTTCTTGGATTATAATAAGAAATCGATAGATGAGCATGTTAGTGGTTTACTTAGAGATGTCTTCATGTAAAACTCTAGTATGGTATAAACCACTTGCTATTATAGTCCCTTGTGTACAATTGACTACAAATCATATGAACTACATAACGTAGGGTATGAGCTCAATCTACAAAAATTGGTTAAAGAAAGTAAAAATCATTATTGTTATTATGACAATAGAAGAGACAATGGGGTGGGTGTTTTCATGAAAATCTCAAAATTCATCGGGGCAGTTATTGAAAAAGATTGATTCTTGTTGTTATAGAAAAAGGCCCCACAAAACCTTCAAGTGTAGGACTTGACTTCAAGTTCATTTATGTACAAAATTAAAGTTTGTCCCGGGATATCTAAAAGAGAAATTTTGAGAACACGAAGGTCTCTAAATTAAACCTAAGCTCTCCCTTCATTAAATTTTGTATACAAAGAAGATGAGATGGTACCCTGAACATCTACACGTATAATGCCTTGATTGATGCTCTAAGAAAGAAAATCTCATGATCTTATAATGAAAGATTTAATTAAGTTATATCCGAAAGTTGCAATTTGCAAAATATAAGTCATGGAAGGTTTAAAGGATATCTTGGCCCTGAAGGGAAGAGATAGTATGTCGGAACTCTCTCATTGCTCGTTTTGACTATTTATTGTTTATTTAACAACCTTTTCTAACTTTTCCCAAGCTACCAAATTTTCAGAGAATTCTATTAAGTAACAAGAGCAATCACGAATACATTAAGAGTGGGTTTAATACATACCTCAAGTGTAGTCTAATTTCTTTTTACTTGCTTTGACACTTATTTGATAAGGTAATTATTTGGGTATGCCATATCATTCTGTAAATTCACATCATCCTCCAATTCTCTTGAACACCTGCACTTGAACTCCTTCTAGGCGTTTGGACTATATTGCAGTAGTGTTGTATGCATCATGTGCTAGGAAGCGAAATACTCATGTGACTTCTATACATCACTATTTTTCCTCCTAAATCGAGATTGTATACTTAAAGTCACAAATAATTGCACTACAAGTTGATGAAGTCTTTCTAATATTGCCCGCCTTATTTCCGCATACTGCATTAGACTGAATTATCCGTCTCACAAAGTAAGGATATGATTTTTCACAAGTATGAGGGAAAGATTTTATGATGGTTCCTTGATATGAATAATCAAGTTAGCCCGATAAACGATTGAAGGCCGTAAGATACAAATTTGGGTTTAGAAGCCAAGTATTCAATTTTGGCTATGAATACAACCATTAGGAATTAAGGAAGATAAGGCGAGACTACATCCGATAGCAAGATGCGTATGAGTTAACCTTGTATATGCTAACTTAATTAAGTACCCTCGTACTCTAACTGTGGACATCTAAGCCCTTCTCAATTTTGCATGTAAAATGGGGTCAGTTAGTTAGTGTAAGAATAAGAAGTAGATATGGTAACACAATCAGTGAAAACCATACTAGTGTACAAGTAAAAAGTTAAACTTCCTAATGTACTAACTGGATGTGGCTATGGTCAAGTGAATAAGTCTGAAGCTCTTAATGTAACCAAGTCATATGAAACTAGAATGACTAATGGGATTGTATATGGATGATTACCACAAATAACAACCAATACATAATTACTCGAACCCAATATGTGGGTTAGTGACAATAACACTTAATCACCTGATAGGAGAACGGAAGAACCAATAAACTCTGATAAACTCAAAAATCGATATGAAATTGATGATCATTTACACTTGCATACTGAACTTAAATCATTAAGTATTATACCTTGTGAATGCGCGTAAAAATTTTGAAAAAGAAATGTGAGTGTTGTTAGAGTATAACTATTGAGCAATCATCTATAGTGAACAATTAGAGTAAGTCAAAACCTGATTGGTGGGCTAATCAACTCATCAGTTAAACAATAAGATGTATGAAGGGTGGAGTATAGCTAAATGCAAGACTTACTCGTACGAATTAGGAATTTATGTATTAAAAGTGTAATCAATGGTTAGACGAAATACTTAACGATTGACATAGATAATATTTTGTGTCTAAATTGATTCTTACATATGAATGATACTGAAGTATGAATGTGATTAAGTGTAGCATGAGATATACAGTTATACATGCTCATACACATACACCTCTATCTGGATACGCAGTTGTTGATAATATGAATGAGAACTCAATTTACATGAATGAGATACGTAGGCCACTTTACTGTTGCCTTACAACTCATGTTTGATTGTATAACCAGTAAACCATATACATCTTATTGATAATAGAATTACTAAGACAGGAAGGTGAAATGTAACTTATGTTTGCATACACATATACAGTGAATTACATACATTCCCTAGTGATAGAAGTGATAAGCAGAGAATCGAACTATAATAAATGGTCAGATTGTTGTAATATGATGAAGTGATGGTTATCTGAGTGTATGTATACACATGTAGTGAACTACATGAAGATCTTCAGTAATAGAACTGATGAGCTGCAAAGCAAACCATAGTTTTTAATTGATATTCATATTGTTACAACGTTGGTTGTTATCTGCATGTAAATATAAGCATGTCTTTCGCTTTCTTACTCATTAGAGAAAGGGACCGAGCGGGAGCCGGTAGGAGGGGAAGACGGTGTTATTGCATTATATACGTTCATATATCCGGAGGAAGGGACCCATATTGCACGGACGGAGTGCGAAGACGTTGCTATATACATATATCCGGAGGAAGGGACCCGTATTGCACCGGCGGAGTGTGAAGACGATGCTATATACATATATCCGGAGGAAGGGACCCGTATTGCACAGGCGGAGTGCGAAGACGGTGCTATATATCATATTGGGAGGAAGGGACCCATATTGTACGGGCGGAGAGCGAAGACGGTGCTACAATATACATATATTTGCATCTTTACAAATGATTGAGAATGAATGGCTATGTGTGATAAATATGTGTGTGTGACACTAGTGGTATGTTGGATCGTATATGATAATGAAAACATCAGAAACAGATTTAGCTGATTGAAATGAAATACTGTAAATTGTGTGAATGTGTACAGGTTAATCCATCAATTACTTGAAGTGTGATGCGATATTGTATTATGAGAAGTATGATATGATTATATGTTATACAAGTATGGCTTGTGATGTATGTGTTATCTGAATACATATATTAGGTTTATGGCATAACTATAGTGGTTGGTGTATTATAGCATGGAATACAAGACACGTGAGTAACACACACTATGTACACATAAGACGAGTTTAAATAACTAAGCAAAAATTTGTTTTTATGTAACTCATAAATCTTATCACACGGAAAGATGAAAATCCAAGAAAAGAATTGGGAAGTACGATCAAAAGAGTCTGATCGTCCCCAGAAATTTTAGAGACCGGGGTCTTGATTATTAAACCATGGGATGCCTCTGATTCTTTGTCTTCTTACTATTTCAAATTTATCTTATTACTTGAATATCATACTTCTCATTGATATATTATCATTTCCTAATTTATTCCTACTCTACTCACTGAGTTGTGAGCTCACCCCCCTACAGATTATTATATTTTCAGGTCATGGTGAGGCGAAGACTCAATGTAAGCTTTCAAGCGCCTCGTTGGAAATCCTGTTACATAGAGAAGTTTTAGAGTTGTACTTTGTGTCATTGTAATTTAGTTCTTGTTGTATATGTTCATTTTCCTATTTGACGTGTACTTATAGCAAGTGTTAATGTTGAATAGATGGATAGTCTGAATCCATGTATTATATGCAGATATGAGTTTGGTTATAATTATGATGAGTTAGAGTTAAAGATGGTTTGACATTATTATGTGGATGCCGAGAGGGGTGCTCTCGAGTACTTAATTATTGAGTTTTCATATGAGAGGACGTGTGAGCCGAATTATATTTATGATTGCGTGGGCGATTGTTGAGTTGGTTTATATGCTTGGATTGAAGATAAGTAGGCTGGTGTTGGCCGAAATTATTGTGATATGAAATGTATATTTGGACATTCAGTATTTACAAAGGAGGTGCTGCTAAAATTTTCAGGGATATTAGAGATGAGGATGATAATCTATTAATCAATAGAGTTGTTTATGCAAATTGAGATCATTAGAAATATGAGACCGGAACAGTTGGTATCAGAGCGCAGGATATAGAATGAGGATAGATTTAGAATAACTATGATAGAAAGAGGATTGGATTGGTATGATTGATATGCGTGGTTGTGTTATGCATGTATGTGAAAATGTTGCCATGGTTGGTTTAAGGAGGTAGGAGTTCTTACGTGTATGATTAATCCCGAACCACGAGATATTTGATCACTACCTTATGTTCGGATTATGGTACCCACATGCCATAATTCAGATGTGCTCTGCTAGGGTGTGGGCCCTCAGTATGAGCTGCCAGTGGTATGGGACACTGGAGTAAGAGAATGATAAAAATATCAAGTGAGTCAAGATTAATTTGGATCATAAGGACATAGTATAGAATTCGTCAAGAAATAATGAATCTTGAGGAGAATGATTGAGAAAGATATTGCATCAAGGAAAGATTTTGTGACATGCAGGAGGAATACAAAGATTTTTTACTTACTCAGGTGTCAAGTTTCGAGGACGAAACTTTGTAAGGGGGGTAGAACTGTAACACCCCGATCATTAATATCCTAATATTTGATTAACATGATTTATTTAAAATTTTAGCTCTTGCTTTAAGGGAGTATAAATTTTAGCAGGGGTGAGGATGAAATCAAGTATTTTGTATAATGAATATTTTCACATTTATGTGGGAAAGAATTTTAGTGGATTAGAAATTGGGCAAATATGAATAAGTGTGTATAAGTGTATGGACTTGTATATGTAAATGGATATATGTGCGCATATATATAAGTTATATACAAAATATCATCATAATTTTAATGGAAGAATTTAATATAGAAAGAGAGTTAGTGGAGGGAGTTGGTGTGCATGAGAGGGGATGATGAAGGGTTAGGATTTACCTTGGTGTAACGGTCCCAGATTTCTAATGATCTCAATTGCATAAACAACTCTATTGATTAATAGATTATCATACTCATCTCTAATATCCCTAAAAATTTTAGCAGCACTTCCTTTGTAAATACTGAATGTCCAAATATACATTTCATATTACAATAATTTCGACCAACACCAGCCTACTTATCTTCAATCCAGCATATAAACCAACTCAACAATCGCCCACGCAATCATAAATATAATTCGGCTCACACGGCCTCTTATATGAAAACTCAATAATTAAGTACTTAGGAGCACCTCTCTCGGCATTCACATAATAATGTCAAACCATCTTTAACTCCAACTCATCATAATTATAACTAAACTCATATCTCCATACAATACATGGATTCAGACTATCCATCTATTCAACACTAACACTTGCTATAAGTACACGTCAAATAGGAAAATGAACATATACAACAAGAACTAAATTATAATCACACAAAGTACAACTCTAAAACTTCTCTATGTAACAGGATTTCCAACAAGGCGCTTGAAAGCTTACATTGAGTCTTCGCCTCACCAAGACCTGAAAATATAATAATCTGTGGGGGGTGAGCTCAACAGCTCAGTGAGGAGATAAAGAAGAAAATCAGAGGATGATGAATATAATCAATAATAAGCATGATTTTTCGAGTAATAGAGCAAATCTGGATGAATAAGAGAAACAGATTATCAATAACATATGATTAAACAATTGAGCTCCAAAATCTTCGGGGACGGTCCGACTCTTTTGGTCCTTGATTTCTTATGACATTTCTCTGTATTCTATGCCACACGCTACAAGGTCTATAAGCTCTGTAAAATAATAACTCGGTGATTTTAGTTTATCATCAAAATTTTCATATGTATTCAAAGTATGTATCACATACGTATTTCATATATCCTGCACGGACGCGCCAATCACACACCCACCATCTTATATATAGTGCATACGTTCAAATAACACATGCATCACAAAACATACTTTATATCTTGTAATCTCATCGCATTTCACATATATCAGTATCACATTACGCTTCAAGTAATGCATGAATTAACATGTACACTTTCACACAATTTACAGTATTTCATTTCAATCAGCTAAATCTGTATTTTGATTTTTTTTTCATTATCATATACGATCCAACAAACCCCTAGTGTCACACACACATATGTATCACACATAGCCATTCATTCTCAATCATTTATAAAGATGCAAATATATGTATATCATAGCACCGTCTTCGCACTCCGCCAGTGCAATACGGGTCCCTTCCTCCCAATATGATATATAGCACCGTCTTCGCACTCCGCCCATGCAATACGGGTCCCTTCCTCCGGATATATGTATATAGCACCGTCCTCGCACTCCGCCCGTGCAATACGGGTCCCTTCCTCCGGATATATGAACGTATATAATGCAATAACACCGTCTTCCCCCTCCTACCGGCTCTCGCCCGGCCCCTTCCTCCAATGAGCAAGAAAGCGAAAGGCATGCTTATATTTACATGCAGATAACAACCAGTGCAGTAACAATATGAATATCAATTAAACACCATGGTTACTTTACAGCTCATCAGTTCTATTACTAAAGAACTTCATGTGGTTCACTGCATGTGTATACATATACTCAGGTAACAATCACTTCATCATATTACAACAATCTGACCATTTATTATAGTTCGATTCTCAGCTTATCACTTCTATCACTGGAGAATGTATGTAATTCACTGTATGTGTATGCAAACATAGGTTATATTTCACCTTCCTGTTTAGTACTTCAATTATCAATAAGATTTACATGGTTTACTGGTTATACAATCACACATGAGTTGTAAGGCAACAGTAAAGTGACCTACGTATCTCATTCATGTAAACTGAGTTCTCATTCATATTATCAACAACTGCGTATCCAGATGGAGGTGTATGTGTATGAGCATGTATAACTGTATATCTCATGTTACACTTAATCACATTCATACTTCAGTATCATTCATATGTAACAATCTATTTACACACAAAATATTATCAATGTCAATCGTTCAGTATTTCGTCTAACCATTGATTACACTTTTAATACATAAATTTCTAATTCGTACGAGTAAGTCTTGCATTTAGCTATACTCCACCCTTCATACATCTTATTGTTTAACTGATAGAGTTGATTAGCCCACCAATCAGGTTTTTGACTTACTCTAATTGTTCACTATAGATGATTGCTCAATAGTTATACTCTAATAACATTCACATTTCTTTTATCAAAATTTTTACGCGCAATCACAAGGTATAATACTTAATGATTTAAGTTCAGTATGCAAGTTTAAATGATCATCAAATTTCATATCGATTTTGAGTTTATCAAGAGTTATTGGTTCTTCCGTTCTCCTTTCAGGTGATTAAGTGTTATCGTCACCAATCCACATATTGGGTTCGAGTAATTATGTATTGGTTGTTATTTGTGGTAATCATCCATATACAATCCCATTACTCATTCTAGGTCCACATGACTTGGTTACATTAAGAGCCTCAGGCTTATTCATTTGACCATAGCCACATTCAGTTAGTACATTTGAAAGTTTAACTTTTTACTTGTACACTAGTATAGTTTTCACTGATTGTGCCACATATCTACTTATTTTTACACTAACTAACTGACCCCTTTTTACATGCAAAATTGAGAAGGGCTTAGATGTCCACAGTTAGAGTACGAGGGTACTTAATTAAGTTAGCATATACAAGGTTAACTCATACGCATCTTCCTATCGGATGTAGTCTCGCCTTATCTTCCTTAATTTCTAATGGTTGTATTCATAGCCATAATTGAATACTTGGCTTCTAAACCCAAAATTTGTATCCTACGGCCTTCAATCGTTCATCGGGTAAACTTGATTATTCATATAAAGGAACCATCACAAAATTCCCTCCTACTTGTGAAAAATCATATAAAGATATCCATTAAAGCTTCCATGACTTATATTTTGCAAATTACAACTTTCGGATATAACTTAATTAAATCTTTCATTATAAGATCATGAGATTTTCTTTCTTAGAGCATCAATCAAGGCATTATAGGTGTAGATGTTCAGGGTACCATCTCATCTTCTTTGTATACAAAATTTAATGAAGGGAGTGCTTAAGTTTAATTTAGAGACCTTCGTGTTCTCAAAATTTCTCTTTTAGATATCCCGAGACAAACTTTAACTTTGTACATAAATGAACTTGAAGTCAAGTCCTACACTTGAAGGTTTTGTGGGGCCATTTTCTATAACAACAAGAATCAATCTTTTTCAACTATCCCGATGAATTTCGAGATTTTCATGAAAACACCCACCCTATTGTCTCTTCTATTGTCATAATAACAATAATGATTTTTACTTTCTTTAACCAATTTTTGTAGATTGAGCTCATACCCTACGTTATGTAGTTCATATGATTTGTAGTCAATTGTACACAAGGGACCATAATAGCAAGTGGTTTATATCATACTAGAGTTTTACATGAAGACATCTCTAAGTAAACCACTAACATACCCATCTATCGATTTCTATTATGTAATCCAAGAACCAAGACGGGATTTTATCATCCATTCAATATAAGCCCACAAAAGAAAATTTAACCCATGAAACATCAAGGTGGGAAAGAACTTGAGTTCAATACATGAAAACCCATTCATCTATTCAAGAAATCAACACCAATAAATTCAAATCTAAGCATGCTTGAGGTATAAATCATGAAATCTTAGCTCAAAATGAGTATGTGTTGAAATTGAAATTTTAGAAAGTGACTTTAGGTCAAAAGGGAAGAGATCTCCCTCACCTATAGATCCATAAGAAGACCCGTTGTCCGCCACCGCCTTGAGTGCCGCCGGTGCCGCCGTGGCCGCGCCCGGCGCGGCCTAGCCGCGCCTGGCCGCGTGCGGTCGCGCCCACAGCCGCCAGGCCGCAGTCCGCCCTGCAAGAGAGAGAGAGAGAGAGAGAGAGAGAGAGAGAGAGAGAGAGAAGGGAGAAGGGAGAAGAGAGGAAGAGGAGAGGGAATTTGAGATAGATGGATCTAGGGTTTGATATTAGGGATGATGAAGATGAGAAGAGAGATAGGGAAACATTCATCGCTTAATTAGCACAAACCCCCCTATCACGATACATAATAACAAATCAATTTTATCTCTCCTTTTTCTTCTCATGCCACATGTAATCACATAGTCCAAGGTAAATCCCAACCCTTTATCATCCCCTCTCATGCACACCAACTCCTTCTACTAACTCTCTTTCTATATTAATTCTTCCATTTACAATTATGATGATATTTTGTATATAACTTATATATACACACATATATCAGTTTACATATACAAGTCCATACACTTATACACACTTATTCATATTTACCCAATTTTCAATCCACTAAAATTCTTTCCCACATAAATGTGAAAATATTCATTATACAAAATACTTGATTTCATCCTCACCCCTACTAAAATTGAATACTTCCTTAAACCAAGAGCTAAAATTTTAAATAAATCATGTTAATCAAATATTAGGATATTAATGATCAGGGTGTTACAGTTCTACCTCCCTTACAAATGTTTCGTCCTCGAAACTTAACACCTGAGTAAGTATAAAAATCTTCGTATTATTCCTGCATATCACAAAGTCTTTCCTTGATGCAATATCTTTCTCAATCATTCTCCTCAAGATTCATTATTTCTTGACGAATTCTATACTATGTCCTTACGATCCAAATTAATCTTGACTCACTTGATATTTTTATCATTATCTTACTTCAGTGTCCCATACCACTGGCAGCTCATACTGAGGGCCCATACCCTAGCAGAGCACATCCGAATTATGGCATATGGGTACCATAATCCGAACATAAGACAGTGATCAAATATCTCGTGGTTCGGGATTAATCATACACATAAGAACTCCTACCCCCCTTAAACCAACCATATCAAACAACATTTTCACATACATGCATAACACAACCACGCATATCAATCATACCAATCCAATCCTCTTCCTATCATAATTATTCTAAATCTATCCTCATTCTATATCCTGCGCTCTAATACCAACTGTAACGATCCCAGATTTCTAATGATCCCAATTCGCATAAACAACTATATTGATTAACAGATTATCATACTCATCTCTAATATCCCTGAAAATTTTAGCAGCACGTCCTTTGTAAATACTGAATGTCCAAATATACATTTCATATCACAATAATTTCGGCCAACACCAGCCTACTTATCTTCAATCCAAGCATATAAACTAACTCAACAATCGCCCACGCAATCATAAATATAATTCGGCTCACACGACCTCTTATATGAAAACTCAATAATTAAGTATTCGAGAGCACCCCTCTCGTCATCCACATAATAATGTCAAACCATCTTTAACTCCAACTCATCATAATTATAACCAAACTCATATCTCCATACAATACATGGATCCAGACTATCATCTATTCAACACTAACATGTTCTATAAGTATACATCAAATAGGATAATGAACATATACAACAAGAACTAAATTATAATCACACAAAGTACAACTCTAAAACTTCTCTATGTAACAGGATTTCCAACAAGGCGCTTGAAAGCTTACATTAAGTCTTCGCCTCACCAAGACCTAAAAATATAATAATCTGGGGGGGGGGGGGGGGGGGTGAGCTCAACAGCTCAGTAAGAAGATAAAGAAGAAAATCAGAGGATGATGAATATAATCAATAATAAGCATGATTTTTCGAGTAATAGAGAAAATCTGGATGAATAAGAGAAACAGAGAATCAATAACATATGATGAAACAATTGGGATCCAAAATCTTCGGGGACGGTCCGACTCTTTTGGTCCTTGATTTCTTATGACATTTCTCTGTACTCTATGCCACACGCTACAAGGTCTATAAGCTCTGTAAAATAATTACTCGGCAATTTTAGTTTATCATCAAATTTTCTTATGTATTCATAGTATGTATCACATACGTATTTCATATATCATGCACGGACGCGTCAATCACACACCCACCATCTTATATATAGTGCATACGTTCAGATAACACATGCATCACAAAACATACTTTATATCTTGTAATCTCATCGCATTTCACATATATCAGTGTCACATTACACTTCAAAGTAATGCATGAATTAACTATACACTTTCACACAATTTACAGTATTTCATTTCAATCAGCTAAATCTGTATTCTGATTTTTTCAATTATCATATACGATCCAACATACCCCTAGTGTCACATACACATATGTATCACACATAGCCATTCATTCTCAATCATTATAAAGATGCAAATATATGTATATCATAGCACCGTCTTCGCACTCCGCCAGTGCAATACGGGTCCCTTCCTTCCAATATGATATATAGCACCGTCTTCGCACTCCGCCCGTACAATACGGGTCCCTTCCTCCGGATATATGTATATAGCACCGTCTTCGCACTCCGCCCGTGCAATACAGGTCCCTTCCTCCGGATATATGAACGTATATAATGCAATAACACCGTCTTCCCCCTCCTACTGGCTCCCGCCCGGCCCCTTTCTCCAATGAGCAAGAAAACGAAAGACATGCTATATTTACATGCAGATAACAACCAGTGTAGTAACAATATGAATATCAATTAAACACTATGGTTTGCTTACAGCTCATCAGTTCTATTACTGAAGAACTTCATGTGGTTCACTGCATGTGTATACATACACTCAAATAACAATCACTTCATCATATTACAACAATCTGACCATTTATTATAGTTAGATTCTCAGCTTATCACTTCTATTACTGGGGAATGTATGTAATTCACTATATATGTGTAAGCAAACATAAGTTACATTTCACCTTCCTGTTTAGTACTTCTATTATCAATAAGATGTACATGGTTTACTAGTTATACAATCACACATGAGTTGTAAGGCAACAGTAAAGTGACCTACGTATCTCATTCATGTAAATTGAGTTCTTATTCATATTATCAACAACTGCGTATCCAGATAGATGTGTATGTGTATGAGCATGTATAACTGTATACCTCATGTTACACTTAATCACATCATACTTCAGTATCATTCATATGTAACAATCAATTTACACACAAAATATTATCAATGTCAATCGTTCAGTATTTCGTCTAGCCATTGACTACACTTTTAATACATAAATTCCTAATTCGTACGAGTAAGTCTTGCATTTAGCTATACTCCACCCTTCATACATCTTATTGTTTAACTGATGATGTTTAACTGATAGAGCTGATTAGCCTACCAATCAGGTTTTTGACTTACTCTAATTGTTCACTATAGATGATGCTCAATAGTTATACTCTAACAACATTCACATTTCTTTTATCAAAATTTTACGCGCATTCACAAGGTATAAAACTTAATGATTTAAGTTCAGTATGCAAGTGTAAATGATCATCAAATTTCATATCGATTTTTGAGTTATCAAGAGTTTATTGGTTCTTCCGTTCTCCTTTCAGGTGATTAAGTGTTATCGTCACCAACCCACATATTGGGTTTGAGTAATTATGTATTGGCTGTTATTTGTGGTAATCATCCATATACAATCCCATTAGTCATTCTAGTTCCACATGACTTGGTTACATTAAGATCCTCAGGCTTATTCATTTAACCATAGCCACATTAAGTTAGTACTTTGAAAGTTTAACTTTTTACTGTACATTAATATAGTTTTCACTGATTGTGCCACATATCTACTTCTTATTCTTGCACTAACTAACTGACCCCATTTTACATGCAAAATTGAGAAGGGCTTAGATGTCCACAGTTAGAGTACGAGGGTACTTAATTAAGTTAGCATATATAAGTTTAACTCATACGCATCTTGCTATCGGATGTAATCTCGCCTTATCTTCCTTAATTCCTAATGGTTGTATTCATAGCCATAATTGAATACTTGGCTTCTAAACCCAAAATTTGTATGCTACGGCCTTTAATCGTTCATCGGGCTAACTTGATTATTCATATAAAGGAACCATCACAAAATTCCCTCCTACTTGTGAAAAATCATATCCTTGCTTTGTGACATGGATAATCAGTCTAATGTAGTATGTGAAAACAAGGTGGATAATATTAGAAAGACTTCATCAACTTGCAGTGCCATTATTTGTGATAAGTCTAAATGACGACAATTAAGAAGAGACATAGCCGAAACTTTTCAGAATTTAGTAATTATGCGCAAAAGATCCTCAAGGATAATAAACATGGGTTACTCGGCCATAACCTGATCTAATAGTCTTTGACAATTTCTCAACTACTCTATGTACAATTCAAGCCCTTCTCACTTATTGAATAGCCATTGAATCATTTCACTATAAAAGTTTTTCTACAATCAGATTTTCATTTTTCAAGCTTCACATATCATACTCACATTTTAAGGTGCACTATTTGTGACTTTAAGTATACAATCTCGATTTAGGAGAAAAATAGTGATGTATAGAAGTCACATGAGCATTTTGCTTCCTAGTACATATGATGCATACAACACTACTGCAACATAGTCCAAACGCCTAGAAGGAGTTCAAGTGCAGGTGATGAAGAGAAGGAAGATGATGTGAATTTACAGAATGATATAGCATACCCAAATAATTACCTTATCAAATAGGTGTCAAAGCAAGTAAAAAGAAATTAGACTACACTTGAGGTATGTATTAAACCCACTCTTAATGTATTCGTGATTGCTCTTGTTACTTAATAGAATTCTCCGAAAATTTGATAGCTTGGGAAAAGTTAAAAAAGGTTGTTAAATAACAATAAATAGTCAAAACGAGCAATGAGAGAGTTCCGACCTACTATCTCTTCCTTCAGGGCCAAGATATCCTTTAAAACTTCCATGACTTATATTTTGCAAATTACAACTTTCAGATATAACTTAATTAAATCTTTCATTATAAAATCATGAGATTTTCTTTTTTAGAGCATCAATCAAGGCATTATAAGTGTAGATGTTCAGGTACCATCTCATCTTCTTTGTATACAAAATTTAATGAAGGGAGAGCTTAAGTTTAATTTAGAGACCTTCGTGTTCTCAAAATTTCTCTTTTAGATATCCCAAGACAAACTTTAACTTTGTACATAAATGAACTTGAAGTCAAGTCCTACACTTGAAAGTTTTATGTGGCATTTTTCTATAACAACAAGAATCAAACTTTTTCAACTACCCCGATGAATTTCGAGATTTTCATGAAAACACTCACCCCATTGTCTCTTCTATTGTCATAATAACAATAGTGATTTTTACTTTCTTTAACCAATTTTTGTAGATTGAGCTCATACCCTACATTATGTAGTTCATATAATTTGTAGTCAATTGTACACAAGGGACCATAATAGCAAGTGGTTTATACCATACTAGAGTTTTACATGAAGACATCTCTAAGTAAACCACCAACATACCAATAAATTCTATTATGTAATCCAAGAACCAAGACGGGATTTTTATCATCCATTCAATATAAGCCCACAAAAGAAAATTTAACCCATGAAACATCAAGGTGGGAAAGAACTTGAGTTCAATAGATGAAAACCCATTCATCTATTCAAGAAACCAACACAATTAAATTCAGATCTAAGCAAGCTTGAGGTATAAATCATGAAATCTTAACTCAAGATGAGTATGTGTTGAAATTGAAATTTTAGAAAGTGACTTTAGGTCAAAAGGGAAGAAATCTCCCTCACCTATATCCATAAGAAGACCTGTTGCCCGCCACCGCCTTGAGTGTCGCCATTGCCGCCGCGGCTCTAGTCGCGCCTGGCCGCGTGCGGCCGCGCCCATGGCCGCCCGGCCGTGGTCTGCCCTCTGAGAGAGAGAGAGAGAGAGAGAGAGAGAGAGAGAGAGAGAGAGAAGGGAGAAGGGAGGAAGAAGAAAGGGAATTTGAGAGAGATGGATCTAGGGTTTGATATTAGAGATGATGAAGATGAGAAGAGAGATGGGGAAATATTCATCTCTTAATTAGCACAAACCCCCCTATCATAATACATAATACCAAATCATTTTTATCTCTCCTTTTTCTTCTCATGCCGCATGTAATCACATAGTCCAAGGTAAATCCCAACCCTTCATCATCCCCTCTCATGCACACCAACTCCTTCCACTAACTCTCTTTCTATATTAAATTCTTGTATTTACAATTATGATGATATTTTGTATATAACTTATATGTATACACATATATCCATTTACAACAAGTCCCTACACTTATACACACTTATTCAGATTTGCCCAATTTTCAATCCACTAAAATTCTTTCTCACATAAATGTGAAAATATTCATTATACAAAATACTTGATTTCATCCTCACCCCTACTAAAATTGTATACTCCTTTAAACCAAAAGCTAAAATTTTAAATAAATCATGTTAATCAAATATTAGGATATTAATGATCAAGGTGTTACACTTGGACTATGTGATTACATGTGGCATTTGAAGAAAAAGGAGAGATAAAATTGATTTGGTATTATGTATTGTGATAGGAGGGTTTGTGCTAATTAAGAGATTAATATTTTTCAATCTCTCTTCTCATCTTCATCATCCCTAATATCAAACCCTAAATCCATCTCTCTCAAATTCCCTCTCCTCTTCCTCTCTTCTCCCTTCTCTCTCTCTCTCTCTTTCACTCTCTCTCTCTCAAGGCAGACCACGGCCGGGCGCGGCCGGGCGCGACCAGAGCCGCGGCGGCACCGACGACACTCAAGGCGGTGGCGGGCAACGGGTCTTCTTACGGATCTATAGGTGAGGGAGATCTCTTCCCTTTTGACCTAAAGTCACTTTCTATAATTTCAATTTCAACACATACTCATCTTGAGTTAAGATTTCATGATTTATACCTCAAGCATGCTTAGATCTGAATTTATTGGTGTTGGTTTCTTGAATAGATGAATGGGTTTTCATCTATTGAACTCAAGTTCTTTCCCACCTTGATGTTTCATGGGTAAATTTTCTTTTGTGGGCTTATATTGAATGGATGATAAAAATCCTGTCTTGATTCTTGGATTACATAATAGAAATGGATAGATGGGTATGTTAGTGGTTTACTTAGAGATGTCTTCATGTAAAACTCTAGTATGGTATAAACCACTTGCTATTATGGTCCCTTGTGTACAATTGACTACAAATCATATGAACTACATAACGTAGGGTATGAGCTCAATCTACAAAAATTGGTTAAAGAAAGTAAAAATCATTATTGTTATTATGACAATAGAAGAGATAATGGGGTGGGTGTTTCCATGAAAATCTCAAAATTCATCGGGGTAGTTGAAAAAGATTGATTCTTGTTGTTATAGAAAAAGGCCCCACAAAACCTTCAAGTGTAGGACTAGACTTCAAGTTCATTTATGTACAAAGTTAAAGTTTGTCCCGGATATCTAAAAGAGAAATTTTGAGAACACGAAGGTCTTTAAATTAAACCTAAGCTTTCCCTTCATTAAATTTTGTATACAAAGAAAATGAGATGGTACCCTGAACATCTACACCTATAATGCCTTGATTAATGCTCTAAGAAAGAAAATCTCATAATCTTATAATGAAAGATTTAATTAAGTTATATCCGAAAGTTGCAATTTGCAAAATATAAGTCATGGAAGCTTTAAAGGATATCTTGGCCCTGAAGGGAAGAGATAGTAGGTCGGAACTCTCTCATTGCTCGTTTTGACTATTTATTGTTTATTTAACAACCTTTTCTAACTTTTCCCAAGCTACAAATTTTCAGAGAATTATATTAAGTAACAAGAGCAATCACGAATACATTAAGAGTGGGTTTAATACATACCTCAAGTGTAGTCTAATTTCTTTTTACTTGCTTTGACACCCATTTGATAAGGTAATTATTTGGGTATGCCATATCATTCTGTAAATTCACATCATCCTCCAATTCTCTTGAACACCTGCACTTGAACTCCTTCTAGGCGTTTGGACTATATTGCAGTAGTGCTGTATGCATCATGTGCTAGGAAGCGAAATACTCATGTGACTTCTATACATCACTATTTTTCCTCCTAAATCGAGATTGTATACTTAAAGTCACAAATAATTGTACTACAAGTTGATGAAGTCTTTCTAATATTATCCGCCTTGTTTCCGCATACTGCATTAGACTGAATATCCGTGTCATAAAGTAAGGATATGATTTTTCACAAGTAGGAGGGAAAGATTTTATGATGGTTCTTTATATGAATAATCAAGTTAGCCCGATGAACGATTGAAAGCCGTAAGATACAAATTTTGGGGTTAGAAGCCAAGTATTCAATTATAGCTATGAATACAACCATTAGGAATTAAGGAAGATAAGGCGAGACTACATCCGATAGCAAGATGCGTATGAGTTAACCTTATATATGCTAACTTAATTAAGTACCCTCGTACTCTAACTGTGGACATCTAAGCCCTTCTCAATTTTGCATGTAAAAAGGGGTCAGTTAGTTAGTGCAAGAATAAGAAGTAGATATGTGCACAATCAGTGAAAACCATATTAGTATACAAGTAAAAAGTTAAACTTCCCAATGTACTAACTGGATGTGGTTATGATCAAGTGAATAAGCCTGATGCTCTTAATGTAACCAACTCATATGAAACTAGAATGACTAATGGGATTGTATATGGATGATTACCACAAATAACAACCAATACATAATTACTCGAACCCAATATGTGGGTTAGTGACGATAACACGTAATCACCTGTAGTGTTTTAAATGTCGGCCGACATTTCCGAAATGTCGGCCGACATTTCGTTTTCAGACCATCACCGCCACGACATCCATACCCTCGTTACAAATTACGTTTGGAAAAAAACAGCCGAAATTGTGGAAAATCCCCGATATATCGGCCGATAAATCGGCGGAAGATTGCGCCCGCAATCCTCAAATGTCGTTTATACCATATGGGTTAACATATCGGGTTGAATCCTTTAATTTACCCGATCCAAACCCGTGCAACAGTAAAATCAATTTGCCCTAAAGGCTAAACGCCCCTCTTCTCTCTTCGACTCTTTCAGATCTGAAAAAAAAGATTGTCGAAGGAGAGGCGCGGCGACCTCGTCTCCGATCTCTTCAATCTCCGACCTCGAAGGCTTCCCTCCATGCTCCGAGTGCTTCCCTCCATCCTCTGGTGCTTCCTACCGCAATGATCTCGAAGGCTCAAAGCCTCGAAGGCTCTCCAGTCCTTCCTCTGTCGTCTGGAAGTTCCTTCGTCTGATGAAGGCTTCCAACTGCAGCAACCTCGAAGTCTTCCAACTGCAGCAACCTCGAAGGCTTCCCTCTAACCTTGACCTCTGATCTCAAGCCTCGCGGTGATTGCCGACTGGTGAGTTTCATTCATTTTTTGTTTCGTTCTTCTTTCTTTTGTTCTTCTTCTTCCTCTTCGTTTTTCTTTGCTGGGTATTAATTAAGGGGTTTGCTGAATTTACAGTCACAATTACAACCACAAATTACAATCACAATACAATTACAATCATAATCACAATCACAATTATATTTTGAGGGTTTTGCTGAATTTTTGCTGGATTCTCTTGCTGATTTTTTGCTGGATTCTGTAGCTGATTTTTTGCTGATTTTTGTTGCCGAAATTATGTTGAATTTTATTGCTGAATTTTGTTGTTGCTGGTTGAACTGTTGGGTGCTTGCACTGTAGAATTGAACTCTGTTGAACAGAACATTGACCTGAAAATGGCAATGAATTTGATCATAAACTTATCTGAAAATGATACTCATTTCTGAACTGAAATTGAGTTAATTGAGACTATTGAGTAAATGAGTTTTTCTTTAAAATAAAATTTATTTCTGAATTTCAGTTTGAACTGAAATTGAGTAAAATGAGATGATTCAAGTTCGATTCTAATGTGTTTATTATATTTTCTGATAAATAGGACTATAGGAGGATGTCTTCTTCCGAAGCTTCTAATGCGATGTCAATACATTGAAGGGTGGTACTGATCCCTGTTGGGAATATGGAGAGAGGTGTTTGAGAAAAGTACAAATTCAGTTCGGTGTAAATTTTGCAAGCAAGTATTTAGTGCAGGTATTAGTCGTTTGAAACAACATTGGCAGGAATAAAAGAAAATTGTAAAGAGTGTAGATTAGTTCCTGAGGATGTGAAGAAAAAAGTGAGAAATTTATCAGAAATTTCAAGAAAAGAAAGAAGTCAAGAATGCTCATATGCAAGCTTTATTAGATGATGTGCATGTTGGGGAGGAAGATGAGTACGATGAGATCATGGAAATAGAAGAGGGGACTTCATCTCAAAGTAGCTTATTCAGATCTCTGAAGCCCAAGTGTAAAGGACCGATTGATAGGTTCGCTACTCGCACTCCAGAAGAGTTGGCCAGCATTGCTAAAAGTACAAAACAAATGTCTTAAATCCTAAAGTAAAGAAGAAGGCAAGAGAGAATGCAGTGAAGTACATAGCTAGGTGGTTCTATGAAGCCGGAATTGCTTTCCATGCCGCTACATTACCATCTTTTCAACGAATGTTGCAAGCTATTGAAAAGTATGGAGTTGGTATGGAAGCCCCAACCCCTTATGAGTTAAGTGAGACTTTTCTTCAAAGAGAGGTAGAGGAGACGAAAGAGAATCTTAAAGGATTCAAGGATAGTTGTGCAATTAGCGGATGCACACTTATGACAGATGCATGGTCAGATCGGAAACACAGAAGTATTATGAATATTGTTGTGCATTGTCCAGCGGGAACCGCATTCTTATTTTCTCAAGATGCATCGGCCGAGAAGCATGATGGAACTTATATTTATAATTTTGCGGATAAAGCAATTGAAGATGCAGGGGAGGAGAATGTAGTGCAAATTGTCACGGATAATGCTTCGAACAATATGGCCGCTGCAAATATGCATAAATTAAAGAGGCCTAACATCTTTTGGACAAGTTGTGCTGCACACACCGTTAATTTGATGGTAAGAGACATTGCTAAAGTAAAGCCCATCCGAAATGCAATTCTAATGGCGAAGAATGCGACAGTTTATATTTATAGCCATACCATCACGCTTAGCATAATGAGAGAGTTCACGGGTGGAGAGATTGTTAGACCCGGGGCCACTAGATTTGCAACTACATATCTATCTTTGCATTCCATGCGGGAAAAGAGGAAAGAGTTGAAGCAAATGTTTACTTCTACAAAGTGAATGAATCATCCACTTTCTAACAAGGATGCGCGAAAGAAAGTATATCTAAAAATAATCATAGTAGATACTGAAGGTACACCTAGAGGGGGGGTGAATAGGTGTAAATGCTAATCTAAGGCTAAATGCAAACTCTAATGCTCTAAAAGCGGAAGCTAATGCAAGTGTTGGACAAACTAATACAATTCAACAAGTGTAGCCGAATTCCCCTGCGAGGCTCTGAACTAACTCCTCTTGATTCCCCTTAAAATGGGTTGAGGTGCTATGTGAAGCTCTTGTTGGATGAGTATAAGTTAGGCACACACACACAAGCAATCCAAGCAATCAAGGATATAGCAATACAATGCACACAATTAAGCCAAGCAAGTATAGATGAATAGCAATAGAAATATATGCAAGGCAATATGAAACAATGCTCAAAACACAAGCAAGTATATATGATGATATGAATGGATGATGCTTGCACAAATGTAAAAAGAGTAGAGTTGAGAGAAATTGGATCAAACGCAAAGACCAAGATGTGTTTCGAGGTTCGAGCCCCTAGCTCTACATCCCCGCCTACACCACCGTGTAGGATTTCTAATCCACTATAGGAGCCCCTAACTCCTCTCTCAACTTACAATGCCACCGAGGCAATACAACACACAATCCACCTCTACCGAAGAGGGATACGGCCCGTAGCCAACCACAACAAATGCCTCTCCTTAAGAGGCTCACAAACCAATCACCCGATCACCTCTACCGAAGAGGGATTCACAAATAAAAGGGTGTTTACAACAAGTGGTTCCAAAACCACAAACTCTCTTTTCTTTCTTTTTCTCTTTTCTTTTTCCACACAAAACAAAGATCCTAATAACTTAGGATAGAAGATATAGCTCAAGTGGAAACTAGGTGTTTTTGGAAACAAGCAACAAAGAAAACACTTGGGAAATTCTTGTAAAAGATGGAGAATGAAAAACAATACAAATATCCCAAATTCCTATTTCTTTGATTTTTCCAAAAACCAAAACAATAAAGATTAGAAGTTTAAAGCACAAAAACTCTTTTCAAAACTCTTTTAAACTCTACTGAAAACCAGAATTTTTCTCTTGTAAAACCTTAGCCAAAATCCCAAAGGAATGGGGTTTATATAGGCCAAAACAGAAAACTAGCCGTTAGGCTGATGTGGCAATTTTGACAGCCACCGGTCGACCGGCCCGGTCGACCGCCAACGGTCGAAAATATGACCGTTGGGGCTTCGGTCGACTGCCAGTCGACCGACCAACAAGGAGGAAACACAGTTTCCTTCTATCGGTCGACCGACCCAGTCGACCGAAAAGATACAGAGAGCAGACTCTCTATATCGGTCGACTGGGTCCGTGACCCGGTCGACCGACGGACATGCACCGCCTGTGCATATCCGGACACAGCAGCCGGTCGACTGTCCCGGTCGACCGGTCTGCCTGAAATACAGTTTTTCTGGGCAGATTTTTGAGATAGAAAATTTGTAAAAAATCTTTTAACACTTCTAAAAAAAATCCACAAAAATATGTTTTATCATTTTACTTGAAAACTAAACTTGTGATAAAAATTTCAAGACATATATCAATCATATCAATTCATTTTTGTGTCTTGCCAATTTTATCATAAATAAAACTTGTATTTTTATCAAACTAGATTTTTTCCAAAACATGAATAGGAATGTCAAAATAAGTTTGTCTATAAGTTAAGCATGTATGTATAACTAGAAAACATCTACTATACATATAAATCATGAAAACTTGTTTTGATCCAACTATTCATAAAATCACACATTAAAACATAAAACGTGTGTGTTTGTGCACTTGAGCATATCAACTAAACTAAGCTTTACAAATGGATCTAAAACACACTAAACTAAACTAGGATACCTAAGTCTTCTCTTGATGATCTCCATCTTCAAGTAGACTTGCTCCCAAACGCGATCCACCGAGTGCAAAGGTATGATCTTTAAGCTTTGGCACCGGAATCACCATGATAAGCTTCCAAACACCTTGTTGAAGCTAATCACCAACACTAATATCCTGCTAATGATCTGAAACTTAGAAACACAAGAATATTAGTAAATATAACTACATGAGTTGATCATCATCAAAACTAGAGTGGAAAGGCCATTGGGCCAACAATCTCCCCCTTTTTGATGATGACAAAACTCATGGAGTTATATATGCATGGATAAAGTTAAGCTTCAAAGAAGCTCCCCCTTAACTCATGCATAAATAATAAAAAAATATTAAACAATATAAACATGTTATAGCTCTAGATACCAATGAAGTAAGACAAACTCTAAGCTCTAGATACCAATAACATAAACAACACATTCTTAATAAAACTTATTAAAACAAATACATGCATATAAAAGCCAAAAGCCAAATTCTTCTCCCCCTTTTTGTCAATCATCAATAAAGGGGTAAAATTATAAAAACAAATTATTCTCATGCATAAATAAAATAAATAAAGAAGCTCCCCCTTTATGAAATACCAACTAAAATAATGCATAGTCTTGATACCAATTTAAAGTAATCAATTTAAACACAATTGAAACTCAAGCACTAGCATAAACAAAAATATATGTATGAAAATTAGATACCAATTGACATTGATATTCTTGAAAGAGTAAGCATACATATACAAAACTTATATGAGTATACAAGAAGATCAAAATGATACCAATTGAAAGAGTTCAATGATACCAATTGAAATAACAAGCATGGTATATCTCATATTACAAAGAAGAATTCGAACTAGTTAAAAAGAAAAGTTTTGTAAACTAGTACGAAATCCTTCAAGTAAGGAATAAAACAAGATTATTTTTCATAGAAATGAAAATCACATAATAATCATTCACTCTAATCAATAAAGCACAACTCATGAGAAACAAAACATGAGTAAGGTAGTAATTACGAGTGTATAACTAACATGTGAAAATCAATTATGAAAAATATTTCATTAAGCTCTTTTAATTCCTTTAAACAATAATACTTATCTAAAACAAAAGATCATAGAACTACTTAATCTTCAAGGCATATGTATGTCTAGTATAAACTAAGGTATACATACATATCCAAAATACAAACGAGTCCACAAAGTATATGCATGAAGGCACGTGGCTCAAAAAGGAATGTATATGTATAGGATTAGTTTGAACTAGATGGACATATACATGAAGTAAAACTTAAATATGAAAACACGAAAAAAAAAAAAAAACCAATTTTCATTAACTAATTTCATTTCAAGGTATATGTATAAATTGTCAACGCAATAAGTATACATACATATCCTAAACACAATTGAGTCCATATATAAGGATTTGCATGAAGGGCAAAAGACTCAAGGATTATACATGTATATCTTAATGTTTTGGCAAAATAAACATATACACGAAATTAAAACTCATATAAATTAAAAAATATGAATACAAGTCTAAATATATGAATCATCAAAACTAGACTATACTCATACAACTAATGGGAACAAATAAGCATTCAACTCAATCATATATAGATTTATTTGTGTCCCACTATATGTATAGGTATATAACTAGTCTCAATGAAGACTAATACTTAAACAAGTAATCAAATCATTAAGCACAAGACAAACACGAATATCATTTTGTTAAAACAAAACACATAAATTCATCAAAATTCTTTTATTTTGTGAACCAACTTCTAGGTATATGTATGATCCATCCAAATCTAACAATATGCATATATATCCCAACCATAAACGAGTCTATTAAAAATATTTGCATTGAAGGCAAAAGACTCATGGGTATACATGTATATTTATTAGGTTTGAATTTAAAATACATATACATGAAGTAGAATCATAAAATAGGTATGACAAGTTAAATAAAGGAATCATCAAAACTAGCCTATACTTGTGCACATAGTGGGTACAAATGAGCATGAAGTACAAAACATATATAAGTCAATTGTTCTCACTATGTGTACATGTATATATGCAAGTTTTGATAATATCTACATCTAAACTAGTTTATACCACATGAAGTACAAAACAAGCTAAAAATCATCATGATAAAACTAAAACATGATTAATATGTCAAATACACATGTATTAGATTCATGATGTACATTATAGTTTAAACAAACATGAGAACACTAATTATGGATTCATATAAGCATGTGTCTCAAATACTATACATGTATGTCAAGGATCTAATAAGCATGGCATTTACACACTAATCCAAAGACAATAAAACATGTCATAAATCAAACAATAAAACATGCTATCAACATGCTAAGAATGATAAAAATGTAAAGCATGTAGTAAATGGGAGTTTAGGAATCTGTTACCAAAGCCAAGAGGGCAACTTTCCTTGTCTCCAAAACATGGTGGTCCTCTCCACCAAAATTCCCTTGAAAGTGATGCATCCAATTGTTTCCATGAAGCCCGGAACGCATCCACTCCAAGGTGCCATCACTCTCACGTCATGTGAGAGCCCTCACCTACATCAAAAATTGGAGGGGTGGTCTTTGGTACCCATTGTCTTTTGGGTCCATGGGGGTTAGTCCCTTCTCTAACCCAAACATATTTCTTTACTAAATTTGGAGTATTTAATCTATCATAGCAAAATTTAGCAAGATGGCCTTTTCGACCACAATGTGTACAAATGTACACATGAGCATACATAGTGTTAGGATGGTGTCCGTGAGGAGCATGTGTATGCCGTGGAGGGTGTGCATGCATGAAGGATGGAACTTGTTTCTTTCGAAGCAAAGTTTCCAACCGTGTATGATTCATAACACATTGGCTCATAGTGGAGCCCAAACAATCTACCTTCTTCTTAAGCATGGATATATCATTGTTAATCCTAGAAGAAGAGGTACATGCATTAGGTAGTCTAGATGATGAGGCTACACTAGCATGGCAAACATGTGCATCCATCTTATGTTGCAAAACAATATTTTTCTCTAAGCAAATATTTAAATCATTTGAAATGGAAATGATTTTATTTTTCAAAGCAACATTCTCTTTTAAAATAAAATCTACTTTTGAAGTCAAATTTTCATTTTTCTTCAAAAGAACATGGCAATCATTTTTATTTTTCAAAAGTTCATTTTCTTTAAGTGCAAGGTCAAGTTGAGATTTTAATGAATCCTTCTCATTAGCAATCTCCTCTTTCTCTTGCAAAACAATATCAAGTCTAGCAATCAAATTTTTGTTTTCATTATTAATGCCTAGACTTTTCTTTTTCAAAATGTTATACTTCTCAATTAATTTCACAAACTAATGAAAGTTCTTCATTCAAAGCATGGGGATCAATATAATCATTAGAAGAACTAGCACTATCATCACAATCTAATAGAGTTTCCGATTGTACCTCAAGGGAGTCATTCCCTTGGACCATGAAGCATTGGAAATCGGATTCTCCACTAGATTCCTCTTCCTTTTGGATTTGTTCTTGAAGCCCGGAGGTAGCGGTTGTGGTTGTCAATAAATCCACACTACAAAAGCGGAATCAATATTAGAAACATGTAAAAGATAATCTTTAGGCAATGTGTTTCTAATAGCCTCTAGGGCTTGTGCATTGGCCCTTATATGAATGAGGTTACAAGATAGCATTTCTGGTAGCCGCAAGATAAACATGTAAACCTAGGGTTTGTAGGTAAATGGACATCCTAGTCTTCCAAACAAGAATGTTGGAAGCATCATACATAGGTGGGGTCATGAAGTCCATGGTAAACTATATGTGTGCAAAAGAACAAATGCAAATGTAGATTAGCAAGCAAATGGATCACTCCTAGGATGCTAAGCCTTATATCAGGAGCACTGGCTCTGATACCAATTGAAGGTACACCTAGAGGGGGGGTGAATAGGTGTAAATGCTAATCTAAGGCTAAATGCAAACTCTAATGCTCTAAAAGCGGAAGCTAATGCAAGTGTTGGACAAACTAATACAATTCAACAAGTGTAGCCGAATTCCCCTTGCGAGGCTCTGAACTAACTCCTCTTGATCCCCTTAAAATGGGTTGAGGTGCTATGTGAAGCTCTTGTTGGATGAGTATAAGTTAGGCACACACACACAAGCAATCCAAGCAATCAAGGATATAGCAATACAATGCACACAATTAAGCCAAGCAAGTATAGATGAATAGCAATAGAAATATATGCAAGGCAATATGAAACAATGCTCAAAACACAAGCAAGTATATATGATGATATGAATGGATGATGCTTGCACAAATGTAAAAAGAGTAGAGTTGAGAGAAATTGGATCAAACGCAAAGACCAAGATGTGTTTCGAGGTTCGAGCCCCTAGCTCTACATCCCCGCCTACACCACCGTGTAGGATTTCTAATCCACTATAGGAGCCCCTAACTCCTCTCTCAACTTACAATGCCACCGAGGCAATACAACACACAATCCACCTCTACCGAAGAGGGATACGGCCCGTAGCCAACCACAACAAATGCCTCTCCTTAGAGGCTCACAAACCAATCACCCGATCACCTCTACCGAAGAGGGATTCACAAATAAAGGGTGTTTACAACAAGTGGTTCCAAAACCACAAACTCTCTTTTCTTTCTTTTTCTCTTTTCTTTTTCCACACAAAACAAAGATCCTAATAACTTAGGATAGAAGATATAGCTCAAGTGGAAACTAGGTGTTTTGGAAAACAAGCAACAAAGAAAACACTTGGAAATTCTTGTAAAAGATGGAGAATGAAAAACAATACAAATATCCCAAATTCCTATTTCTTTGATTTTTCCAAAACCCAAAACAATAAAGATTAGAAGTTTAAAGCACAAAAACTCTTTTCAAAACTCTTTTAAACTCTACTGAAAACCAGAATTTTTCTCTTGTAAAACCTTAGCCAAAATCCCAAAGGAATGGGGTTTATATAGGCCAAAACAGAAAACTAGCCGTTAGGCTGATGTGGCAATTTTGACAGCCACCGGTCGACCGGCCCGGTCGACCGCCAACGGTCGAAAATATGACCGTTGGGGCTTCGGTCGACTGCCAGTCGACCGACCAACAAGGAGGAAACACAGTTTCCTTCTATCGGTCGACCGACCCAGTCGACCGAAAAGATACAGAGAGCAGACTCTCTATATCGGTCGACTGGGTCCGTGACCCGGTCGACCGACGGACATGCACCGCCTGTGCATATCCGGACACAGCAGCCGGTCGACTGTCCCGGTCGACCGGTCTGCCTGAAATACAGTTTTTCTGGGCAGATTTTTGAGATAGAAAATTTGTAAAAATCTTTAACACTTCTAAAAAAAATCCACAAAAAATATTTTATCATTTTACTTGAAAACTAAACTTGTGATAAAAATTTCAAGACATATATCAATCATATCAATTCATTTTTGTGTCTTGCCAATTTATCATAAATAAAACTTGTATTTTTATCAAACTAGATTTTTTCCAAAACATGAATAGGAATGTCAAAATAAGTTTGTCTATAAGTTAAGCATGTATGTATAACTAGAAAACATCTACTATACATATAAATCATGAAAACTTGTTTTGATCCAACTATTCATAAAATCACACATTAAAACATAAAACGTGTGTGTTTGTGCACTTGAGCATATCAACTAAACTAAGCTTTACAAATGGATCTAAAACACACTAAACTAAACTAGGATACCTAAGTCTTCTCTTGATGATCTCCATCTTCAAGTAGACTTGCTCCCAAACGCGATCCACCGAGTGCAAAGGTATGATCTTTAAGCTTTGGCACCGGAATCACCATGATAAGCTTCCAAACACCTTGTTGAAGCTAATCACCAACACTAATATCGCTAATGATCTGAAACTTAGAAACACAAGAATATTAGTAAATATAACTACATGAGTTGATCATCATCAAAACTAGAGTGGAAAGGCCATACTAGATAGAAAGTAAATAGTAAAATTACAAACTTATTTTTTTTTGTAGGTTGCTGAAATTATTGCGAGTAATAAATTTTGGACAATGTTGATCTTGCTCTCAAATGTTTTTCTCCATTGGTAAAAGTTCTTCGAAGAGTTGATGGTGACGAGCCATCCATGGGCTTTCTATATGGTGATCTAGACAATGCAAAAGAGGAAATTGCAAGAAACCTCAACCATGAAGAGAAGAAATTTATTCCAATATGAAAGCTTATTGATACAAGATGGAATGACAAGTTAAAAGGACCTTTGCATAGAGCAGGCTACTACTTGAACCCATATTTCTATTATGAGAAAAAAAGAAGCTACTGAAAAGGCCGGCATATTCATGAATGGATTTGTCGAGTGCATGCACATGTTTTATCCAAATGACGCTGAAAAGGTGGAGAAGATCGGCGAGCAAATGGCTATGTATCAACACCAAAGAGGATCTTTTGGGAGAGATCTTGCAAAGAATGGAGCTAAAAATCCTAACCTCAACCCAGGTAAATATACACAAGTGACAACACCTTGTAGTTTGAAGTTTCACATATTAATATTACTAACTATTTTTAATTTTCTAGTTAATTGGTGGAATTTTTATGGGACCGATACTCCTGAATTAAAGGAAATGGCGATGAGAATTTTGAACTTGACAACTAGCTCTTCCGGTTGTGAAAGGAATTGGAGCACATTTGAGATGGTATTGCAATTTATATATTAATACATTACAAACAATTATTCTTTTGAAATTTCTAGTTTAGTAGTTACTCATTTATATTGTGTTGAATGCTTCTTTTTTGTAGATTCACACAAAGAAGAGAAATAGGCTAAGTCATAAAAAGTTACGTGACTTGGTTTTTGTCAAGTTCAATGCTAGGCTTAGAAACAAGCTTACCTTGAAAAATAGAGATCCTTTATGCGCTTATGATGATGAAGAAAGGGTCACGGATTGGTTGGTGCCGCCAAAGCGGAATGGTGGACCGCATATCAATAGTGATGACGAAGTGTTTCCCGGAGAAGGATTGAGTTGGAGGCAAGTTGCAAAATCTATGGGAGCTAATCCAAAGACAAGAAAAAATGTGAGAACAAAAACTTACAAGAGAGAAAAAGGAACTAAAGGAGCATCATCATCAAAAGAAAAATCAAAAGAACTGACAAGGGAAGAAGATGAAGAAGAATTTTCATCAACAGAATCGTCATCGGAGGAGGACCTAAACATTGACATTACTTGGAGGAGGAGGATTCGTCGGAGTCTGAGCATGGAGAAGCTTGATAATAGATTCTTCCTTTTGAAATTTGCATGAGATACAATTATTGGATTGTAACTTTTAAACACTTGAATCTTGTTTGATTAGTTGCTTGCTTCTAGCCTTCTGGCTTCTAGTTTATGGTTGGTTTCTATATTATGTTTTTATAATCTTTTAAATCAATTCATGATTGAATGATCAAAACATAGATTGAATATTAACTTTTCAGTTCTTTATATTATTCCTTTGGTTGATTATATATCTATTGATCTATGTTTATATTTTGTAGGTTGGACATTTGGTTGGTTGGTCTTGAAAGTTGGAGCAATTGAGAAATTTTTACAATAGGGTAGTGAGCGTATGCAAAATGTTAAGGTAAGTATACCGAATTTAAGAATATTTATGTACTTTTGCATAAGTTGTGTATGTATTGCCTTAATAAAAAATTTAAGATTACATTATTTAAGACATTTAGGACATATATTTGTTATTAGTCATGATGTCCGAAATTTACTAGATGTCCCCGAAATATCTCCGAAATCCGAAATCAGATATCCGATTACGACATCCGACATTTTTCCGATATCCGACATTTAAAACACTGATCACCTGATAGGAGAACGGAAGAACCAATAAACTCTTGATAAACTCAAAAATCGATATGAAATTTGATGATCATTTACACTTGCATAATGAACTTAAATCATTAAATATTATACCTTGTGAATGCGCATAAAAATTTTGATAAAAGAAATGCGAGTGTTGTTAGAGTATAACTATTGAGCAATCATCTATAGTGAACAATTAGAGTAAGTCAAAAAACCTGATTGGTGGGCTAATCAACTCTATCAGTTAAACAATAAGATGTATGAAGGATAGAGTATAGCTAAATGCAAGACTTACTCGTAGGAATTAGGAATTTATGTATTAAAAGTGTAATCAATGGTTAAACGAAATACTGAACGATTGACATTGATAATATTTTGTATGTAAATTAATTATTACATATGAATGATACTGAAGTATGATGTGATTAAGTGTAACATGAGGTATACAATTATACATGCTCATACACATACACCTCTATCTGGATACGCAGTTGTTGATAATATGAATGAGAACTCAATTTACATGAATGAGATACGTAGGTCACTTTACTGTTGCCTACAACTCATGTGTGATTGTAATAACCAGTAAACCATGTACATCTTATTGATAATAGAATTACTAAGACGGGAAGGTAAAATGTAACTTATGTTTGCATACACATATACAGTGAATTACATACATTCCCCAGTGATAGAAGTGATAAGCAGAGAATCGAATTATAATAAATGGTCAGATTGTTGTAATATGATGAAGTGATTGTTATCTGAGTGTATGCATACACATGCAGTGAACCACATGAAGATCTTCAGTAATAGAACTGATGAGCTGCAAAGCAAACCATAGTATTTAATTGATATTCATATTGTTACTACACTGATTGTTATCTGCATGTAAATATAAGCATGTCTTTCGCTTTCTTACTCATGGAGGAAGGGCCGAGCGGGAGCCGGTAGGACGGGAAAGACAGTGTTATTGCATTATATACGTTCATATATCCGGAGGAAGGGACCCGTATTGCACGGGCGGAGTGCGAAGACGGTGCTATATACATATATCCGGAGGAAGGGACCCGTATTGCACGGGCGGAGTGCGGAAGACGGTGTTATATATGATTGGTAGTGAAAAGTGTATTTTTATCATTACATTACCATCACATTTTCATATTTATTCATATAATTCTACACATTTACTAATATTTTATGATTTATTGTGTGCAGGCCTTGAGAAATAAAAATAAAGGAATAAAGCCTCAAAAGAAGCCCAAAAGCCCATGTTTAAAGCCCAATGCAAAAGTTGCAATTATTAAAGTCAAAATTTCAATTACACAAGGGCAATAGTTGCAAATACTAAAAGAAGAGGGAAGGATAGACTTCTATTCAACCCTAAACACTTGCAGGATGAGGATAAAAGCCAAAGAAGAGAGTGCAAAGATAAGAAATTCGTTTAAAAAGATATTGGGAGATTTGAGATCTAGGTAACTTGCTTCCCAAGTTATCTCGAAATCCCAAGATAAAGAGCCAGGATGCAGCTTCCAGAAGACAACGCCCAGATGGACGGACCAGGAGAAGCCACGCGCCAAAGCGCGTGGCCATCTGCCACTACCAGACCGCGGAAACGCGACCCAAGCCGCGTTTCCGCGGCAATCCAGTCGACTCTGGCGATAAGATTTTTTGGTAGAATCGTCCAGGACTCTACCTCCTTCTGCACCTATAAATACCCCTGCAGATGCAACACAGAGGGCGTACAGAATTTAACAGAGAATCCAGTGCAAAGTTAGGGTTTCTTTTAGGCTAGTTTAGGTTTTTCTTTTTCCTTTGTAATTTTTATTTTTTATGTAACTGAGAGGAGAGGATATTTTCATGGAGGAAGGAGATCAGCTTGTATTGAGGTGACATCGATGTAAGTAGTCCTTTCCTTCATTGTTAATAAAATCAATTCGAAGTTTGTTTTTTTTATTGTTGTTTTCTTCTTGTTCTTCTATTTTGGTTTATTTTCTCTGATGTCTTGCAAACCGTGAGAACTGGTCGCATCGAGACTGCTTAGCCGAAGAAGAGCCCTTGATGGCTTATGGCGATGAACAGATCCTATATCCCATGCTTGAACGCCTTCGAAAACAAAGTAAGTCGTAGCAAAAGGATCAAAGGTAAGTAGGGCAAAAGAGGTAAGTAATTATTTTTAGTTTTTCTTTCTTTCTTTGTAATTTTAGTGTAGATCACCGACTCACATCATTCTTTTCTTACCACTTCATTGTAAATACCATTGTAAATAATAAAAATAAGTAAAAAAGAGATAACTTACTTAAACGCTTCCATCGCTAGTCCCTCCCTGAGGATCACGACCCGCATAGCCTTTGCTACAGCGGATAGAATTGAGCACCTCGCACATACTTTTCTAAATCTAACATTCTTTATTTTTGTGTGCAGGTTTTATCTCAATCAATATACATATATCCGGAGGAAGGGACCCGTATTGCACGGGCGGAGTGCGAAGACGGTGCTATATATCATATTGGGAGGAAGGGACCCACATTGCACGGGCGGAGTGCTAAGACAGTGCTATGATATACATATATTTGCATCTTTACAAATGATTGAGAATGAATGGCTATGTGTGATACATATGTGTGTGTGTGATACTAGGGGTATGTTGGATCGTATATGATAATGAAAACATCAGAATACAGATTTAGCTGATTGAAATGAAATACTGTAAATTGTGTGAAAGTGTACAGGTTAATCCATGCATTACTTAAAGTGTGATGTGATATTATATTATGAGAAGTATGATATGATTATATGTTATACAAGTATGGCTTGTGATGTATGTGTTATCTGAATACATAAATTAGGTTTATGGCATAACTATAGTGGTTGGTGTATTATAGCATGGAATACAAGACAAGTGAGTAACACTCACTATGTACACATAAGATGAGTTTAAATAACTAAGCAAAAATTTGTTTTTATGTAACTCATAAATCTTATCACACGGAAAGATGAAAATCCAAGAAAGGAATTGGGAAGTACGATCAAAAGAGTCTGATTGTCCCCAGAAATTTAGAGACTGGGGTGTTGATTATTAAACCATGGGATGCCTTTGATTCTTTGTCTTCTTACTGTTTCAGATTTCTCTTATTACTTGAATATTCATACTTCTCATTGATATATTATCATTTCCTGATTTATTCCTACTCTACTCACTGAGCTGTTAAGCTCACCCACCCACAGATTATTATATTTTCAGGTCATTGTGAGGCGAAGACTCAATGTAAGCTTTCAAGCGCCTTGTTGGAAATCTTGTTACATAGAGAAGTTTTAGAGTTGTACTTTGTGTGATTATAATTTAGTTCTTTTTGTATATGTTCATTTTCCTATTTGACGTGTACTTATAGCAAGTATTAGTGTTGAATAGATGGATAGTCTGAATCCATGTATTGTACGGAGATATGAGTTTGGTTATAATTATGATGAGTTAGAGTTAAAGATGATTTGGCATTATTATGTGGATGCCGAGAGGGGTGCTCTCGAGTACTTAATTATTGAGTTTTCATATAAGAGGCCGTGTGAGCCGAATTATATTTATGATTGCGTGGGCGATTGTTGAGTTGGTTTATATGCTTGGATTGAAGATAAGTAGGCTGGTGTTGGCCGAAATTATTGTGATATGAAATGTATATTTGGACATTCAGTATTTACAAAGGAGGTGCTGCTAAATTTTCAGGGATATTAGAAATGAGGATGATAATCTATTAATCAATAGAGTTGTTTATGCAAATTGAGATCATTAAAAATATGGGACCGTAACAGAGGTGGTTGTGGAGGAGGAGGAGAGTTAATGGTGGGGCTCACAGAATAAGCGGGGACTGGAATAATGGAACATAACAGAGACGTGGAGATAGGGATCGGTGGTGAGGGCATGAGAGCAGGTGGAGAGGGAGAGGAGAGAGGAGACTGGAAAGGAAAGGAGGACTCATCGAATATAACATCCATGGGAGATGTAAATACGACCAGAGTGCACATGCAGACATTGACAACCTTTATGTGAAGCCGAGTAACCTAAGAAGACACATTGACTGGACCAAAATCAAACTTATGAGTATGGTATGGGTGCAGATGAGGATAGCAAGCACCACCAAAAATACGTAAGGTAGTCAGGTGTTTATGAAATAATTTCTGATAGGGAGAGAGATTATGGAGGACAAGAGTGAGCATTCTATTGATGAGAAATGAGGCGGTTTGAAAAGCATAAGGCCAGTAAAGAAATTGAACATTTGATCGGGTCAGAAGAGTGAGGCGGTGTCGAAAAGGTGGTGATGCTTTTTCTTTGTGGTGTCGTTTTGAGCACTAGTGTGTGGACATGATAAGCGATGAGCAATACCCTGAGAAGACAAATAAGGGTTGAAGTTGATGAACTCGCCACCATCAGTTTGGAGTGTTTTAATAGAACGCCCAAGAAATTTTTTCACATGAATTTTGAATTCAAGAAAAATGGAGAAAATATCACTTTTATTAAATAAAGGATAAAAACCAAACATACTTACGTAGTGATCTACAAAGCTAATATAATAGCGATGACCACTTACAGCGGACACGAGATGGACCACATAGATCAGAGTGAAATAAACTCTAAAGGAGTAGTAGCAACCGTGAAAGATGGCGAAAAAGGGAGACGGTGACTTTTCCCTTGCTGACAGGAGATGCAGAGAGGGGTACCAGCATGGTCAGTAAAGAAAGGAAGCCGTGGCTGAGATAAAACACTAAAGACAACTCTGGTGGAGGGATGGCCTAGGTGCTTATCCAGACGGAGGAAGATGCATGCTCACCAAGAAGAGCCTAGGGAAGGCGGTGAAGCTATGGTTTCCCAAGGAGAAGACATACAGGCCATCCTTAAGTTGTCCCCGCAACAGAGTTTTCTAAGTGGAGAGATCTTTGACAAAATAAGAGTCAGGATAGAATTCAAGAAAGACTTTTATTATCAGCAGTAAATTGACTAACCGATAGAAGATTTTTGGTGATGTCAGGAACATGTAAAAGGTTTTTCAATACAAAAGAAGAAGCAGGAGAACACAATAAAGAAGCACCAGAAGAACGGATAGGAAAATCTGTCTCGTTACCCATGCGAACTCTGTTGGGTCCTTCATATTCTGAATGAACCGCTAGATTCGCCATGTCAGTTGTTAGTGATGAGTGGCTTCATAGTCAACATACCAGTTGGGATCGGCTGGATTATTCTTATAAGAGTGGAGAAGAGCGGTTGGGCTAGCCGAAGGAGAAGGACCATCATAACGATTATAGCACTGATTAGCATAATGATCAAAACGATTGCAGATCTGACATTGAGGTCGGCCACCGGCAGACTGATGTGATGGTGGGAAGGAACGTCCATGACCATAATCACGCTCCCTACCTCGGTCACGTCCTCGACCACGAAAAGAAGATGGAGTCGAGTGGTAGCTTGAGGTGTGGGAGGCAGTATGAACCGCAGGAGAAGGGAGATGAGGGCGGTGGAGTCTGGCGTATGATAACATGCCTACGATAAATCTCCTAGCTAAGCATGAGACCGATGAGTTCTTTTGACAGTACAGGGTCGACTCGTGTGTTGATGGAAGTGACGAACAAGTCGTACTCGGGAGACAGACCACTGAGCAAGGTAGAGACGAGATTGGAGTGGATGACTGGATTAGGTACTGCCGCCAGGTTGTCCACAATGGACTTGACAGACTGGATGTACTTTGACATAGAGGAGGAGCTCATCTTGACGGTGTGCAGCTGGTATTTTAGTTGCTGCACTCTAGCTCTGGAGGGTGACGCAAAGATTCGCTCTAGAGAACACCACACATCACGAGATATTGTGAGCCCGACGACATGAGCAAGAACAGCTTCGGTGGGCGAGGAGATAAGCCAGCATAAGAGCATCTGATCAAGTTTAATCCAGCGGGTGTACTCCGGATTGATAGTAAGCTGAGCATCTTCTCGGTAGAAGGAAGGAACTAGATCAGACACAGAGAGGTTCCGTCGAGTAGGCATTCGAGATCATGGAGTTTAAGAAGAGGAAGGAACTGAGAACGCCACAGTAGGTAGTTTCTCTTGTCGAGTTTGACATTTAGAAAGTGAGTGATATTGGGATTAGGAGTAACCATGGAAGTAGGTGATTGGATGGTGAGGGGAGATGAAGATGAAGAGGGAATACTCGACATGGTATATAAGTGGCTCTGATACCAAAATAAAGAAGAAGGAGAAATATAATTATTTATATAATGACAAGATACCACTGTAGACTGTCCAAAAATCACTAAAGATAAGTCATCAGAAAGCAGGATCCAAACTCCAGACGCGGGCTTAATTATAGCCACCCGTATAATGCCAAGGCGCAGAGCATGGAGCCCGCGCCCTCAACATCAGTACAGTACCAAGAACGAGGGTTGAAACCCGCGTCCAATCTGCTCGGTAATAGCCAAGACGCGACTCGAAGCCCGCGTCCTTACATCAGTACAGTATCAAGACGCGAAAGCCTGAAGCCGGCACCTGATAGAGTTTGAAACTCGCGATAAAACGCGAGGCTCAAAGCTCGCGTCTCGGTTATAACTGCCCTCATTACTAGGTCAATTACTTCCCACGAAATGAGGGAGTTAACCCCCATTATGGAGTGTTTTTAGGGGACACTTTTACCTCCTGAAACCTCTATAAATAGCCCAATTTGCTATGGAAGCGGGGTCGGAAAATTTTGGTCAGAAGAACTTTGTTGTAAGCCTTAGAAGGAGCAGAATCTCCAGTTAAAAAAAAAAGAGTTCAACTCTTCTAACAACTTGCTGCGTATGAGTTTGTTCTTACCTACAGTCTCTTTGAAATTTTTGGTTGGACAGAAGCTGTTACTTCGTTCACCGTCCAAAGAGAAGATTCTTGAAAGGTCGTGACGTTCACCGGTCACCGAAAAAAACAAGAATCATTTTCATTGCCACATCAAGAACCCAGTACTAAACAAAGGAAAGATTTAAGCTTGAGTATCTTTCCTCTCTTCTAATCAGAGTATTGATCCGTTGTAATTCTTCATTGATTTAAGGAAATTTACACGAATTTTTCCCACCAAACAACGAAGAGATAATAGAATGAGAAACATATGGTGCATGAGTCCCATGTGCTCCATCTTTATGGAGAGATTTTAGAATTTGATTGATTTTTTGATAATTTCTTTCACATTGATCACATATTTCACACCAATCATGTATTATCAATGATATCTCTAACAAAGAGAAAGAGTCTGAAAGGGAGAGAAGAGGAGGGAGGCAGAAGGAGATTAGAGGGGAGAGAGAAGGGCAGCGCTGCTCCTCTGACGATGTCACTGCTGCTCATTTCCTTTTACGGATGAAAATTTACAGTTAAGATAAATAAATTTTATATGTAAGTTTCCCCCCTAGGGGGGGGGGGGGGGGGTTGGGGGGGGGGGGGGGGGGGGGGGTGGGTGATCACCCTTCAGCTGATTTTGATAAAATGAACTAAATTTAAACTCCCACAAATTGGGGGGTTGTTTGGGGGTGGGGGGGGCGGGGGGTGGGGGGGGGGGGGGGGGTGTGGGTGGGGTGGATCACCCTTCAGCTGATTTTGCTAAAATGAACTAAATTTAAACTCCCACAAATTAAACCGCCGGCGCGCGACGTCTAAGCGGCGGTTACAACCGCCAGAAACGTGCCATGCCACCGGCGCCGCACCTTAGCCAAAAAAAGGGGAAGGGGGAGGGAGGACAAGTTGTCTGTTCAATTCTCAGAAAAACTGAACGAAACAAATCTTCAAGCTCGCCTTTAAATTTCAATAGACATCCAGATCTCTGGTCGCAAAATAACGCAGGAAATTAAATGACAAATATATGTACACAACGCCGACCGCCCCCACAAATCGAGAAAGTCTAGAGCTTTTGGCTAGTTGCACGCGACGCCTATGGCCGCCGCACGCGGCCGCTCCGGCAGCCGCGACTAGAAGTTCCGGTACCGGAACTCGTCCTCGTCAGCGAAATCGAGGTCGTCGCCGGTCCCCTCGTCGAAGTTGAGGGCGTAGCTCAGCGAATAGTACCTAAAGTCGGCGAACTGGCCACCTCGCCGGTGGTGGCACCCCACGCGCGAGATCATCATCCAGCACTTCTCCTTGATCTCCGGGATCTCTTGGGCCTTGGATCTGATCCAGGTGGACGAGGAACGGATCAGGGATGGGGGATGGCCGTCGTCGTCGAGCTCGGTGGCGGCGGAGAAGCGGAAGCAGCAGAGTGGATCTTGTGCTTCAGAGACGACGAAGGGGAGTCGCAGTCCAAAGATGACATTTTTGGGGGGTTAGGGTTCAAAGGTGACGCTCTTTTCGGCCCCTCTGGTTAGGTATTCTGAGAGGTAGAGGAAGAAAGATAAAAGGCACTTTTGGATGCGGAGACAAGAGGCGGAAGTGGGGGATCTTTATAGGTTTGAGAGAAAAAAAAAAAAAAAAAAAGAAGAAGAAGAAAAAGAAGAAGAAGATGATGATGGTGGCACCTCACAAATTATTACAAGTGTGTCATTACTTACGATTTCTAACTATCAATTAAATATCAAAAAAAATACATACAAATCTCATTTTTTAAACGTATGTTCAAAAGAAAATATATATATATACTCTACACTTCTCATTTCCGCCCACTCCTTAAATCCGAACAACCCCGAAAGATTGAGTTTATGTTCAACAAATAATGTAATAATATTTGCAATCTGTTCCACTTGCATAATATGTGGTTATACTCCAAATTCCTAAGGGAAAAAAATAAAGAGAACATTATACACAATTTAGTAGCTGTCAAATTAGAGTTCATTTTAAATTCTACAACCAATTGTTATCAAATTACACATGTTTTTCTAATATAAAGTGCGTATCTCTCACCCTCTTCTTTCTGATACAATACAAAGAAAAATTTCTCTTATTGTATCATGCGGAAGAATAGACATGCTACTAAATTGTTGCATTCACATATACTGTTTGTTTCACCCAAATGAGATTTTAATGTAATTGAACTATATTGTAGCTCTAACTACATATAGCTTTTAAACTTAAAGTTGGTATGCATGTAGAACCGGCCATGAAAAATTCAATGCCTGGGCAAAATTTCTAATTGTGTCTCTAAACACACTAATCACAGTTACATCAAAGCAAAATTTTTTTTTTTTCTTCACATATAATTATTGATGTGGGTTTTATGACTTCACCATCATCGATAACAAGAAGATTTCACAAGAAGAAAAATAATTTGAAGAGAAACAGAGCGTTAAAATCATATCTTGAGTTGAATGACAGAAAGAAAAACGATATGTATTAAGAGAAGCAAAATGAAACAAACATATGATTCTTCATGATTGCATCAAAAAAAATATTTAACTTATATGCAAAGGCAATTGATGTTGGTGTTACTAATCTTCGCCGCTATCAAAACCAAGAAGAATTTGACGGGCCACCCAACGTCAAAATCGCATTTTGATATCAGTATTATACGAAACGGAGTATTACTTAAAGAGTAAATTTAACAAACAGGTGGTGTGCAATCGAGGAGAAAAAGACACTAACCTGATAACTGGCCTCATTCTCTCGAATCTGCATGGAGTGCAGAGCAATATAAGTGACATCCTCCTGCTGAATCCATTTTCTCTACGCTCTGAGGATTCTGATCAGCGTGGCGAACTTGTGCGAGGGCGGCTCCTTGCAGTGCCAGGCGATCTTCGGCCTCCGCCACTGCTGGAGCAGCTCCTCCATCACCTTCACCCCTAGCCCCAGCAACGCGAGGTGCTTCAGGTCTTTCTCCGTCGCTGCGTCAGCGAACGGAGGGGACCTTTCTCATCATCATCATCATCATCGCTTTCGAATTTTTCTTCTTTTTCTTCTTCGAGTCGGGGGCTTGTGGGGTTGGCGGTGACGGGCGAGGCGAGGGCCTCGAACACGGGGCAGTAGCCATCCAGGGTCGCCCTCTCGCCCGACGCAGCGATGGATCTGAACTCGAACACCACAACCTCCTCCGGCCGCCAGCGGAGCTCGACGGCGCTATTGAGGCCGGGACTCTTGAGGGGTCTTGGGGCTGGAATGGGCTGGTGGGACTTGGGCTTGGGGAAGGAGGAGAGGGATTCAAGAAAGCATGGACTCCTCAAAGATGATCACTTTGAGCTCGTTCGAGTGCTTTCTTTTCTTTAATTAAGAAGAAGCAGCATGTCTCGAGTTTGGGCCCCTCCTGAGTTTTTGGGCCCTGGGCTTGTGCCCTGGTCCAGGGCCAGGCCGGGCCTGTATGCATGTATATTGTTTGGTTTGAAATTTATTTAATGAGGAGCTCGGGGTGCACGCACATCTGACACATGGAATAGTTTTTTTGTCTTGGCATAAGACAAACTATATCAATAATTCAAGATTTATGTGAAAAAATTAAAGATTTGAAAGCATCGTATAAACCGTGTTAGATTAAAAATAGAAAGATTTTAAGAGATTATGTTTAATCACCCAAGCATTCTTATCTTTCAGTTTGCACAAAATTGGATGTGAAATAAATGAAAATAAAATTTGATAGAAAGATATTCATCCTTCTTCCAAAATTTCAAGATCAGCGCCATTAAGAGGCAAGCCAAAAGACATCCTACATTTGGTCAACCAAACAATAGACCCATTATTTAAGACTCGAGTCACCGTTTTTTTTAATGAAGCGCGGGGTAGGGATGGCCAGCGGGGCGGGTCGACCCGTTTCGACCCGCCCCGCCCCGCCCTGTGCGACCCGTTTGAGTCGCACAGGGCGGGTTGCGGGTCGACCCGGACCCGCCCCGTTTAGGGGGCGGTTCAACCCGAGTTGACCCGTCCCGTTTAAACGGGACGGGTCAGATTCGTCCCGTGACGAATCACGGGACGAATCGGGTCGGGGAAAATTTTCCCCGACCCCTCTTCTTTTTTTTTTTTTAAGTCCTATATTATTATATATGTGAGACGGGAAAATTAGTTTCGGACCCTTATTTTATTTTTTTATTTTTTTTAAACCCTCAAAAAGTTAAAAAATTACCTATCATGAAAATTTTGAAATTTTAAAAATAAAATAATAATAAAAGGCGAGACGGGTCTAACCCGTCTCGGCGAATCCGGGTAAGGAATCGGGTCAAAGACCCGATTCGTTACCCCGATTCTTGATTCGTCTCGTTTGGATTCGTGACGAGACGGGTCCAACCCGTCTCGTCATGGATTCGTTGGCCAGACGGGACGAATCACCCAATTCGTCCCGTTGGCCACCCCTAGCGCGGGGACTTTTGGTTCACAGTTTTTTCTTAAAAAAAAAAAAACTTGACGCCGCAAAAGGCAGTTGATATAAAAAAATTTCTCTTTGTTTTATTTATTGAATTATTTTTGGAAACTTGTGTTCTCAAATATGTAAAAAAGAAACAGCCAGATGCTAGCTTACTTCTTCAAGTTTAAGGGTCCAATACTTCAAGTTGACTCAGCCGAAATAGGCTCAGGTTCTAGAACTTAAGACTCGAGTCAAAACCAGCCAATTTTGCAAGTGGAGCAGGTCAAGTGCAGACTCAGTGATTTGGACCTATACGACAACAATGGGAACTAAACCAAATTGGTTAGTGAATTAGGTTAGATGAAGAAAGAGTGGCTCTAGTAATATTAAGCCAAAAAAAAAAAAAAATACAAAAAGAGTTCAAAGAAAAGAAAAGAAAGAAAGATGTGACCAAAAACCTAAGACAAGATTGCAAAATAGAGAAAGGTTGTTAGGTTAGATTCTAACCTTAGGGTTTAAACCAAAGCCCTGACATTAGGGTATTGGGACCTAATAAAGCAAACATGTTTGTCCTTATTTAACTTTCTCTAAACAGCCAAGAATCAAGAGCTACTAATAACAGGAATGAGCAAAAATGCATGGCAATAAAAAATAAAGAATTTTCTTAACTAATTTATTTATTTATTTTTCTCAGGCTTCTATAACTTTCATTCATAATTCAGTAACATGTAAAAAAAAATGGTATTACAGTAACATGTAAAAAAGAACATCTCATTGTAGTTTTAATATCATGATAATACTAGGAATTTAAAACAGCATCATGAAATCAATAATTTTCATATCAATTCAATCACTAAAGTCTGATGTGAATTTTGCTGGTTGAAACCTAAACAAACTTGGAATGGTAGCCTAACAGAACAGCAACAAAATACTACCATAAGATTACAAGAAGATAAATTTGGAAATTGAATGTGCAGAACACATGTAATAGGATTTCCCTGGAAAAAAAGAAATACTACTATAAAATAGTCAAATAAAACAACTAAATTTGTTACAAAAATCTCGAGTAAAATCATCAATAAACCATTCTAATTGCGCAGAACTTAAAATTGGATTCGCTGAAAACAGATGAACTCTTAGAAATAGCTTGCACCAACAAAAATGAAGATGTTTACATCCCAATCAAGCTACTCTACTTCTGTAACTCATCAGTCATGTATGAACTCTGCTGCTACATAAATAACAAGGAGGCAAGTTTCCATGGTACAAGAGTGATCAGACCAAAAATGTCAGCTAGGAGGCAAGTTTCCATGGTATGTGTATTACTATAGACGTGTGTGCTTTGCTGGCCTCCCCCTTTTCTTTGGAGAACCAGGCCGTTTTTGTGAAACAGGCTGATCTTTCTTCTTCAGTTTGGTTTTTTCAGTTTTTGCTGCTGCAGCGGTGACATCCTTCTTTAGTTTGGATTTTCATTCTTCCCGGTTGCAGTGTCACCATCCGTAACTTCCTCACTTTCACGTGATTCTCCTCGATTGCTTTCACGATATGTACCTAATGTGATACAAGAAAGGAACAGGTCAGGATATTTAACTTCACCTACAATCCAATAATTGATGCAATATAGTTGATAATGGATAGTTTGGCTTCTTTGTTAATAGTTCTCATAGATAGTTTTAGAGCAAAGGCACCTAAACCACACTAAAACCGTCAAAAGTTATGAGATGCAAGGGAGCAAAATATGAACTGATGGTTGCAGATTATAAGATACTGAACTTAACACTGAATGCAATCCAATAAAAAGAAAACATGGTAAACTTAATAGTACCTTAAATCTTGCTGGCTGACTTAGCTCAAACACTATGGATCCCCATCTTCCAAATTATGGTCTATCGCGAAGCCTCTCCATCCACCACTAAGACCGTTCTTCCTTCCAAGATAGAGGACACCGTGTTCCTTACCCTTTGCATCTTCTAATATCATTCTCAACTCAGTAGAGGGAAGGTTATCCACACAAAACGATCTTGGAAGGCCCTTGATCATACAAGCATAAACACGTCAAACATGAGGGTCACTGAATTCACATGAAGTTGAAGAATCATTTCAGTAATATGTCTGATTTAACTTACAAGCCAAAAACCACCGGATACATGTGATCGGACCATGGGCTTAACGAATGAGTGATGGTGAGACTCCAAATCTCTCTGAAGTTTCTCTGCTCTCTCTATTGCAGCAGCACGTTGCTTGTCTGAAACAATTCTTCCAGTGTATCCTCTTCCAGCATTCTGGTTTGTAGAGCTACTGCCGGAAAGATCATTTCCAACTTTAGCAACATAATGACCCAACATCATAAAATGCAATGATAAATAGTATGCTCATAAATAAGTCGTACCTTTTGCGGTAATACCTAAGTTTCGCTTCATCATCATCATCAACCTGATGCATTTTTTTTTTAAGAACTTCAGTAATCTGGCTTGATTTTATTAAATAGAAGTTATTCTGATTGTTTATCTTGATGTGAGCAAGGTTAACAACATACAAATTATAAATTGTAAAAAAAAAATATTGGCATTTCCTGCCTGCACATCAATTCTCTCCTTCTGACTTAAGCAGATTCATGTAATGTAGAGCTAACAAATCAGATCTGATAGGCATCATATAGGTGGAAGAGTAAAATTAAGGGGAGAAAATATGCCTTCACAAACATATTTTGTTACTGGTAATTATTCATTGTCATATGAGCTAAATTCTCACTATCAGATACAAACTGAGAAGTGACACAATAACATCAACATAATTCCTTAGAAAATTTGGATGTGACAGAGTCGAGTACCTAGTTTGGGTCCACTTCTGTTGCAGGATTCCTACTAGACCCAGATTCCGATTGCATTGTGTTAATATAAAAAACAGGATTCTGGTATATAATTACTTATATTAGATATATTCACCCATTACTAAATCTACAACGACAACAAACAACAACTAAGCCATTTGTCCCAAGTATTTGGGGTAGGCTACATGAACCAAAAGAGAATTACGCCAGATTGGGCACAACAATATGCATTCATTAAGATCTTTAGCCTCTATATCTGTCGTATCACTTCCATCCATGTTTTCTTCGATCTCCCCTGCACTCTTTTAACTTGCCCTAATTTGATATGCTCTACTCACCAGATTGACGCATATATAGGTTTACGTCGCACATTACTAAATCTGCTGTCACAAAACTATGTTGGTGCATCGTAATTAATGGAGATCTGCAATTTAATCATCCCTTCCATCGGTTCTTGCTGGTATGTATCCATATGAATTTGTATCAGATATGATATTGTCAATATTCAGTTCATTACCTGTATCTATTCCTATCAAATATGGATATTAGGTTTTCTTTCCAAAAACACATCCAAATCTAATTTGTACCCAAGAAATGATATCAGGTATGAAATCCAATAAATGATACCAGATACCATATGGTAAGACTTGTTTTGATTAGGATACAGCCTGGAAGAAAACTTATGGAACAAGATACATCTAGTTCTCGAGGAAGTATTTCCTCCAAAAATAGTTCTATAGGAAGTGAAAAGGTTCAATTCAACCAATTGACATGAACCCTTAAATCAAGGAAAATGCTGACAATTTGGATAATTTAGAGAACGATTAAGATGAAAGTATATGTTGGTAATATTGACTATTTGTAGTATGACTATTAATCTCCCTTGTTTGCCTCAAAATGAGAAGTCCAACTTTGTTCCTCATTTACTTTATTATTGCAAGGACTTGAGGCACCATCCCATCCCCATGTCTAGGCGATGTGAGACTATTGTTTGCACCTTAGAGAAAGAGCACTACTGAGCCAACTAGTTTTACAGGAGCTTTCTAGCGCTCCTTTCACTAGCGCCCGCGCCTTTGCGTCCTAGGGATCGAACACCACCCACACACTTGAAAGAAACCACACTAAAGTCTAGCCTTCTAGGTAGAGTAGCCCAAATCCTTATATACCCAATACCATCATCATGTCTAGCCGATGTGGGACTATTTGTTCGCACAAATCCCAACAATTATAAGATAATCTTTTGGTATTCCTGTGTCTAACTGGATATTAATTAACAAATACAAAAGAATTATAACCTCCAGAAGGTTTAAGAAAACCTAGCTGCAAAGATGCTTGTCCAGGAGATGTTTAACTATTGCATTGTCTCTAATATATGCAGTAGTCATCGCCAAGAATGTGCACAACAATTAGTTAACTTTTTATTTCCTTGAAAACTACCTAAGATTGAAATACCCTGCCCTTTCAGCAATGCTTGCATCAATCATGCTTATGCTTACATGTTCAATTATAAAGGTTTGTTTTAAGTGGAATGTTCTCATTTATAAAGTTAAAGACTAGAAAATGAAAAAGTATAGTTTTTTTTTTTTTTTTGTGGTGTGGTGTGTGTGTGTGTGTGTGTGGTAGGATAGAAAAAAGTATTGTTGTAAATATATAGTTGAGATAACCTATGATTTGTAGGCACAGATATGAGTGTCATACTTCAACGTGGGCACAATATGGCAACCCTTGAAAATTCAGACATGAAAACACAGCTCCACGTGTGTTTCTTAAAAAATAAATCATATAAATATATGTATTGGATTATTGTGCACATATGAAAGAACCTAAAATAGTACTATGAGTTAGACAATTAGCTTTTGTTAAAAGGGCGTGCTTACTTATTTTCCTAGTCCCTACATATTTTGTGGTGAACAAAGGTTGGGGAAAGTGCCCTACATATCATAGGAGATAACATATTCACGACGACACATGAATACGTGATATAAAGTCACAATCCAATCTTATCCAATCAGATTAGAAAGATATCATAGGTCATCACTGTATTGACAAGGCTTAGTTCTCTTCAAGACAAACTTCAAATCCTAACTTTGGTGCTGCATAATATCATGCTGTTTTGGGACTTGTATTACATTCCTGCAAAACAAAGGCGACAGCCAATATCCGAAGTGCTCCTAACAGAGCCTTGATTTTAAATAGTAGTGGTTACTGATATGGTGCCATATGTTAAATCTTTGTACTAAATTTACTAAAAAAAAACTCCTTCAGTGACATATATTTAACTGCATAGGTGTAGGTGTACTCTTTCTGAGAAAGGAGTTGAGAGCCAGCAATGGAATTGATAAATTATGCAAATTTGAAAGAAGACTATGAAAATCTTTATTTAGTGAATTGTGGGTTTCTTTAACTTTTCTTTAACTTAACAAATCAAAATACTCAAACTTAGATCCAAATTTATCTAAATCCGGAGAAAATTTGAATGAGTGGGAATGATTGCTAATCTTACCCATAGCTTGTATTCTATCTTTGCAAACTGCAGGAAATCCCTTGAAATTCCAGCTCCTTGTTTAAGAAAGAACAACAGAATTAGTTAATGAGAAAGAACAATAAGAAACAAATTATAACCATATTATAATGCGTGTGCGCGCGCATCTGAAGAATCTATCACATTATAAGTTATAACCAACCAATTGCTATTGCGAAAGAAAACAACAACAAACAAATCCCAAGTGTTTTTTCCCTCAAAAAGATTCAAAACCACATCTTCAATATTGGAAGAATTGAAAGAATTGTTTCTTTCTAGAATCCGAAGAGAAATATTACAAAATGAAACTTTAACAGACTACAATTCTCTTATAGAATCAGAATGTGTTATTCCCAAACATAAAGGGAAATTATAATTGAAATAAAAATTGTGAGAACTTAACTGTAACTGCGGTTTCTCATCTGTTTTCACTTCTTTTCTTTGTTATATTTCTAGCATAAAGGTGGGTAATCGTATATAATAATTGTAAAAGACAGAACAGAATGAGGACTTTTTCAACAAGTTAAAAATATATATATATTAAATTGTGAAAAGGGTTCTCATCTAAGATCATTTTTGACAAAAAAGACCTCATTTTGATAGTAAAATCACTTACACTAGAATGAGGACTTTTTCAACAAGTTAAAAAAATATATATATATTAAATTGTGAAAAGGGTTTCTCATCAAAGAAAAGATCATTTTTGACAAAAAAGACCTCATTTTGATAGTAAAATCACTTACACTAGAAAGATTAGAATCAATTAGATATTGGTAAAAAAATTCAAAAATTCAAAAAAGAAAAGAAAATGGGTTCTCATCAAAGAGCAAGAACGCATCGTCTTATTTCTTCACATGGGAATAAGTTGTTTCCTTTACCCAAAAAAATAAAAGGGAAAGAAAAAATAATGAAGGAAAATTAAAGTTCTTTTCTGAGATAAAATAATGAAAATAAAGCTTTTGCTTATCTTTCTCCTCTACCTCGAGATACTTGAGGTTCTCTCGGACTCTCTGCCTCATGATCTCGTCGTCGCTGGAGTTGCTCTCAGCAGCAGCAGCCACCACCATTTTCCCTTCTCTCTCAATAGCAGCAATCACCATTTTCTCTCAAGCTGTCAAGTTTCGATTATTTCTTGCTTTTGTTTTTAAATCAAGAAGCTGATCGCCTCTTTCCGTACTTGCGCCCGATTCAAATTCAAACGGGACGATTGACGCGTGTGAGTCTTTGCACAGTGCAGAAGTTCGTATTGGCGTTTTGCACAGTTATGGACAATAATAAAAAAAACCCCTCGGATTCATTTTTTATTGAAACTTTGCACAATCAGCCTGCAAGTTTTACATTTTTAGCCACAGACTGTCGCAATGCAATAAGTTATTCTTGGGGGAGTACAGTCAAATTTCCTTCCTATAAATTTATTTTCCTCCAAAAGTACAGTATTTTAAATTTTAAAACCTATGATCCTCCTCCCCCCCCCACCCCCGCCACCCCCCACACCCCGCCGTGTCGTGACTCCATTGAGGTCTTTTTAGGACCTGATCATTCTGAGGCCCAAAGGCCTGATCTCTCCTTAACATGGGCTGGGCTAAAAGCCTCACCCATTATTGACCTTTGTAATTTTTTCACACACACATTCAAGGGCCTTTATGCAAAAAACAACAGCCCCCACGCCCCTCCGATTTCCCCATAACGGCTAGTTCTTCTGACCGTTGGCAGAATCTTCCCAACAAAATTAAAAATCTTCAAACCCTCAAAAATCAAACAAAATCCATTCAAAACTCCCCTCTCAACGTCTCTCTCTCTCTCTCTCTCAAATCCCAATCTCTCTTCAGCTGCTCCCAAAAGAGAAGAAGAGGAAGAAGAAATCAAAGAAAGAATCAAAATCAGAAAATTCAAACAAAAATCAGAGAGAAAAAAATGGTGTACACTTACACTCCAGCAACTACTCCTCATTCCAAGACACCCTCACCTCTCTCTGCAAGCATCCTCCTCCCTTTCTCTCTCAAGAACCGCCGCCTCCCCGCCGACCAAAAGCTCGCCAAGAAGCAGTCTGACATCTCAAGTGGCAGCAGGACTCCTTCCACAAGATCCTCAACCTCATTGGCCTCCACAAGGAAGGGATTGTGCCCGAGGCCGAGGTCTCAGCGTTCCGATCCCATTTACTTGATACCCTCATTGCTTCTCCCAGTGAGCAGGAGCCTGTTGGTTTGATCAGGGACAAGCTCTTGTTCTTGCAGGTAACCCCATTGGAAAAAGTGAAATCAGGCCCTTTTCTTTTCTTTTCTTTTATGTTTTCGTTAATTGAATGTAAATGGGTATGCTCAATTTCTTGGTTTTGTTGGGTTTTGATTGACTTTGATATGATTAACAAATTTTCTTTTTAGTCAGTTAAGCCAATTAATCCTTGTTCTTGCTGGTTAAGTGATAAACTGATATTAATCTTATGTAATTTTTACCTCTGCTGAGATTTAAAGGATAAATTAAAATTTAAAGATGAAATTTGGTTGCCAAGAAAAACTGGGTTATTGTCAAAAATCCATTTTTATGAACACTTCAGAGTTGTATCTGATGAGATCTGATTGGGCATTGTCCACATTTTGTTTCTTTATATTCAATTTTAACAATTTTGTATGGCTGATTATATCAAACATGTGGCTATGATCTGTGATCTCACAGATAGGATCATAAATTCAGCCAAAATCTTCTCAATTTCTTGCTTTTTTAATAGGAATTGATGCAAATATGTTCTTTTAACAGAAAAATTTCAGAATTCTATCTTTCTGAACAGTTCAAAGGCGGTAACTGTCTGATAATTGAAAGGGCATTGTTCACAATTTGTTTTCATTACATTCAATTTAACAAATTTTGTACAGATATATGTGAGATTTTCTCAGTTCTTGTTTTTACAGAAACTGTTATATGCCAAATGCATCTCAGCTGATGAGTACCACTCCTCAAAGAGGCCACTGCTGCAGCGTCTCGCGGTTCAAGGTGTCGAGCTCGACTGCAAAGGACATAATCATCGGCGATTCTTCAATGGCTCCAGAGGGAAGAAGAATGGTCAGTCATAGAGCTGAGAGACAAAGAGTCCCGGCACCAGCCGAAAAGGCCAAGCACCGGACACGATAAAATCCTTCATCAACTGGAGAGGAGGCAAGGACAAGAAAGAGCCACCCAGTTCAATCAAGAATGCTGCTGCAAACACTGAGACCAGCAGCTCAATCATGATGCCTGAGAGCTCACCCATGGCACCACCCCCAAGTCCGAGAAGTCTAAAAGGAAGCCTTTTCGCTCGTTGTTCGATAAAGAACAGAAAGCTGAGGATGCAAATGCAGCAACCAGCAAGAAGAAGACCACTCTGTGAAGAAGCAATGGGGGCTTGATGGATTCAAGAAATGGAAGAGGGCGAGTTCTGAAGAGGATGAGTCTGCCACTCCTATCTCGTTTCGGGGGAGAGATCGGATGATGCTACTACTACTTCGGTCACCTGCACTCTGGTTGCTAGCCCGATAGGCGAAGGGCCTGACACTAAAAGGATCAAGAAGAAGCTTCATTCTGATGGCTCGTCTTCGGATTTCTTCATTGATAAGGTTCTAGGTGATAACATAAAGAAGGAGCTGTCTCGAATCCAATCTGAGCTATCTACAACCCACCCAAATCTCAATCTGTCGTAAGTTCACTCTACCGATGTTTCTTATCCTATATCTAAACTCAAACAATTTTTCTTCTTCTAAGTTTCTTGATTGCCCTTGTAGGGATGATCAAATGGATGCGATATCGACTAGGCTTCCTGTGACAAGGCCGACTTGAAGAATTTCTTCCCAAAGTATGTGCTTAAATATTTCACAATGTTCGAAATTGATTGATTAGTCTGGGTAAAATGGGGATGAGAGAAAGAACAACAATGCAGGTCTTGGTGCGATAGGTATGGAGATATCGTGCTTGATGTCGTGAAGAGGGAGTTCAAAGATCATGTTGGCGAGATGGAGACCCCGGAACAATGCAAGGCAGAAGAAATGGTGCTGGTTCTGGGAGATGGGTGGCTTTCGAAGAGAATGAGGAGAACTTTCATCCCAACTATCTCTTCCTTCGGGATCATCCTGTGATGAATCAAGGAGTGAATGCAGCAAGCGGCAAGCTAAACAACTATGGTGGAGATTGTGTCGTGAACAATCCATTCATCGATGACCATAATCTTTCAGAAATTGATTGATAGAAAGAGTTTACTGCATTCTCTGTGAGAAGAAAGATTTTTTGTTGCTGTTGGAACAGTTTGTTTGTGTATGTATCAGATTAAGTGGTTTCTATCTCTGTAGTGTAGAAGATTCAAACGTTTTTTGGATCTAATAATAGTAACTTGTTATGATAATGTCATTGTTCAGTTCATTGTCTTATATAATATCATATTTCAGTTCATTCTTCTTCTTGTTTCCTTCTTCAACATTACTCTAAACATCAAATGTCAAGAAATTTTGCATTTAATCATAGACCCACTCCAGTAACATTTGGTGTGCTTGCCCACACATTTGTAAAATCTTATGCAAAAAACAATGTAAAACAATGGATTGAGTTTGTTTCCAGCACTCACTCAAGAGGAGATTGCTAGAATTAACAACGATCCACATGCAATTACAAATTACAGCAGATGAGATGCAGTGTACAAAAAACATGAGATGCTTGCTCTCTAGGATATATATATAACAGAATTTTCTAATTTTAAAACAAGCAACAAATTAAATCATAAATCTTAACCAAATTAAATACTTATCCTAAGCATGTAACTAATATAACAGAATTAAAAAAAAAAAAAAATACTGGCTAGTGTGACGTAGTCACGTAGAAAACACTACCCTAGAAACCCTAGAAGAGAGATGGTCGGTCCCTCATCCAGACCTTGAAGCAACCTCCCTCCTCTCCTAACGGTAAAAACTCTTCGGTAATTCACTAGCACCCAGCTCAAGACGATGAGCTAAGCCTCTTCTCAGACGGAGATTTGTTGCCCAAAAATAAAAAGGCTTCAACAGAATTTTTGTAATAAAGAAATGTAGAGGAGACAAAAAGAGTTGAGGATAGAATAAATGTAGCTGCTTTTTGTTCTCTAACAGAATGAATGAGAGAAGCGGTATTTATAGCCTCTCAAAGTTCGGCAGTTACAGTAGTCCCCGCTCCCAATATGCACACGTTCATGTGGTTTGTGATACACGCGAGCAGATCTGAAGTACTAGGTCAAACAGAATAGAAAATCTCAAAAATCTTAAAAACTGAATTTTAAATAAAATGGACAATATTTCCAGGTTCAAAAACCCCCTTGAATCGAACTACATTCATCTTCGCCAATCGTGGGAGCGTACCACCCGTACCCGAACCCAGCCAGACTCGGCTCGGTTCTGGTGTGCGCGCGCGGGAAGTGTGACATGGCCCAA